>SNQJ01S0224414.1:2664-14783 GCA_010110895.2 Picea sitchensis | reverse complement strand
TGGTGCACCCTTTTACCTAAACATGTTTCCCTCCCATAAGATATATATCAGTAATTCATTTTATCCCTTGCTCCATCCCTTTATCATGTTCCTATACAATCCTCAATCCAAATTTCACATAGCTCTTCCTCTCCATCCCTTTATCATGTTCCTATACAATCCTTAATCAAAATTTCCCATAATCCTACCTCATGTCATATATTTTATTTTGGAGACATAAAGAGAGTTGTTCACATGATCAATAACAATAGAGTTACATATGAGGAAGACCTACACATTGAGTTCCTCAAACATGGTATTCACTCTATCAACTCCAATATTGTCAATTTGTTTGATTTACTGCGTTGTTTGATTAAGTTCTCCTTTCACATGGTTCCACCATATCATCCACCCCATTTTGAAATCAAGGTTTAGTTGAGATCCTACAATTACATGACCATCATGATTGGACACACTTAAATACATGTTATCAAATTTAGTGAAGATCCTGTGTGAATGGCATAATTTAAAAAATAAAAATAAAAACCAATATTGGTCGCTTTAGCGACTAACCTGTTTGTCGCTAGTATTTCCAATTGGTCACAAACATCAACATGTTATTCGCTAGAGAGACCAACATGTTAGTTGCTAGAGCGACCAATGTGTTAGTCACTTGTATTTCCAATTGGTTGCAAACTAGGTCACTTGAGTGTTTTAGCGACTAACTGATCCTCCTTCGTTTTACCTTTTTAACTGATGATTTGGCCTCTCTAGCAACTAATATTCATCGTTCTAGTGACTCATAGTGGTTTATTGACTAAGTTTGTCAGGGTTGTCTTGGTCACTCTTGCAACTAATATTAGTTGTTTGACCAACTAGCATTCGTTGCTAGATGAACTTTTCCCTATTGTGAATAGGCTTCTTTTCCCAGTCGCTAGACCAATGAAGATCCATGTGTGGCCACTAGACCAAAGAATGAATTCCGATGAAAAAAAAATCATCTTGGTCGCAAAAACGACTCTATGCCTACGAAAATTCATCTCTACTTCGTCGCAAAAACATTCAAATTTAATAGTGAGAAGAAAGATGGGACCTAGTGGCTATGCATTGATTACAAATAATTAAACAAAATCACAGTCAGGAAACAGTACTCAATTCCCTGAATTGATGACCTTCTTGACCAGCTCAAGGGGGAAAATTTCTTCAGCATGATTGACCTAAAGTCTGGCTACCACCAGGTTCCCATCGAACTGGCTAATGTATGGAATACAACTTTCAAATCTAAAGAAGGTCTCGTTGAATGGCTCGTCATTCCATTTGGATTAAAAAATGCAATAAAAAATTTCATGAGGTTGATGGATGATGTATTGAGACCCTTTACCAACTCTTTTTTGGTGGTATATCTAGATGAAATCCTCATCTTCAACAGATCTTGGGAGGAGGACATGCAACATATTTAGTAGGTTTTGATCACTCTGCGGCAACACAAGCTATATGCCAACTTTGAAAAATGCTCCTTTGTCATGAACATGGTCCAATACTTGGGTTACATTGTTCATGAGCAAGGGGTACATGTGGATCCAACTAAGATCCAAGTCATCCATGACTGGCCATCCCCGACCACACTAACCAAGATTCAGAGCTTCTTGGGACTTGACAAATTCTACCGATGGTTCATGTTGGGATTATCCCATATTGCATGGGCCCTCAGCCAAGTGACCAAGGGTAGTGGCAGGGAAAATTTCATATGGGGGAAGGCACAACAATGAGAATTTGATGATTTGAGGCATCTCTTTTTCTCAGATCCAGTACTCTCCTTACTCAATCTGAAACAACTATTCGAGATTGATATTGATGCATCTAATTATGTTGTAGGCACATTTATCACTCAGCACAGTCATCACGTAGCATACCATAGTGAGACACTCTCAAATACCATCCGGAAATACCCCACCTATGACAAGAAAATGTATGCCACTATGAAATCCTTCTATCAATGGAAAAAATACATTCTGGGAAAGGAGACAATCATCCACACTGATCACAATCCTATGCATTTCATAGAGGCATAGAGGAAGATGCAGAATGACTTTCATCAAAACTAGTCCACATGCCTGTAGCAATTCCATATCAACATCAAGTATAAGACAGGGAGCACAAATTATGTCGTTTACTTCCTCATTGGACCTCCTCTGGATGCAGTCACCACCGTGCTCCATTCTTGTTGGCATGAGGCATCTAAGTGGCCCCAACTTTATCAGTGACATCCTGACTTCTCCACCACCTATCATCTCTTGGGTATAGGAACAAATGTCACAAATTTTCACCTTCAGGATGGACTATTATACCATATGGGCCACCGCTGTGTTCCTGCAAGCAAGCGTGGAAAGATGATTTGGGAGGCTCACTACAAATGGATGGTAGGAAATTTTGGCATGGAGAAAATAGTATTTGTTCTATAGAAACATTTTTATTGGCCAAAAATTCAATAGGACGTTAGCAAGTATATCAGATATTGCATTACCTATGCCATTTCCAAGCCATCCATTAAGAATCAATTCTTATACACCCCTTTTCCTACTCCCAAGAATCCTTGCAAATCCATATCGATGTATTATGATGCAAGAGAATCATAAACAACCAGCCAAGCAAGCGTAAAAAAGGGAGACAGTTGAAAAAGAACCAACACACATTTTGAAGTGTTTTGAAGATTAATGAATGAACATTAATGTAATAGCCAAGGGAGGCATACTTACATTTATATCTAGATTTTGTAAACAGATCTTGAGCGATTTCTCTCATCTGTTGAATGTAATAGGCATTTAAGTCTATTTAATGAAAGTAGGTAGATATGATTTAATAGATTAGACACTTTAGAAGCGTAGGAGGGAAAAACGGATATAGGACCCCTCACCCTTGTATCAATGTATTATTATGATTATGATCATTCAAAATTTCATAAGTTGTAGAGATGTAGCAGAGAACTATTGAGAATAACTCATGTATAGGATCACTTGAGCTAATATATTAAGCTTGACTCAATTTTCATGGTGTTATGATGCTTACTGGTTATATTTTTTAAATGGTAGGTTTACAGTAGTTTTTTTTTTCTCTGTTATGCATTTGTTGCAATGTTATGTCGGGTGTATGATTTCATGTTGAGTGTATGAAGTCTGAGAGAGAAGAAGAATGAGTTTCAATTGTTTCTCTTCCTGAGAATTCTTGCAAAGAGTGCAGTGAACGTCCGCAAGGTGTGCGTTGACGAGGGTCTAATTTTTATCTCAGAAAGCTCAGGAGGGATATCGTTGTTCTCATACCAACAGAAGTGCAGGTGTATCCCAGAGCCGTGCAAGGTGTGCGCAAGCTGGTTGGAACTTTAGAACTTATCAACTAAGGGGAAGGTTGAAGGACCATTATTGCAGAGAGTGCATAGGGTCAAAGCCTCAAATAACCAGAGGGTACTTGAAAGTCTACCACAAGGAGTGCGTGCAGGGATCCCTTTTAGAAGCTTGAGTTTACAAGTGAAAGATCAGGAAGGTTAACACCCTTGAAGTGTTCAAGGGGAGACAGAGATTGTAATTGTCTCATAGAAGTCATGTTCAGGAGGGAGAACACTGATTCATTTGGGATGAAGACATTGAAGAGTGAATCGGACAGTCAGAATTCTCCATGGAGAACTCGTGAAATAACGAGGGTCGTAAGATCCAAAGGAGATGTAAGGTGGTTAGGATTTGGACAAACCCACCACCCTGATATCAAGAATCAATGTGGACTATTGATCGTGGTCAGTTTGTGCCATCAGATAATTTTGACATTTCAGGGTCCAGCATTTCGGTGTTTCCGGTGACAAGGAGTCGGGGCACTTTCCATTGAAAACCCCGAAGTCGTGAAATGCAACGTGTCTTTGGAGTAGGGTTGTGGTCATGGAAGAGGTAATCATATTTCGACATTTCGTCATTTCAGGGTTCGGGAGGTAGAGGAGGTTGTGATTTATTGGAGTCACTGCATCGTAAACTCCCGGTTTGCAAAATCCCAAAAAGGTAGTTTCAAACTCCCGGTTCACAAAACTCTAAAAATATCTGGACCATTTGATCCAACTCATCGAGAGTTTTTGGGTCTCGTGTGCATATTCTCATTTTGGAATTCGGGGATTGGAGTGACAAGAGGTATTGGAGTCATTGCATCGTGAACTCCTGGTTCGCGAAATCCTGAAGAGTGCAAGGAGAAAATTATCGAAAGTTTGAGGGACAATAGTCGTTGAGCCCTAATTGGGTTTTGAGATTTTGGGACTCAAGAGGTTTGAAGAGTCAAGGAACTTACATCAGGATTCGCGAAATCGTGAAATATAAAATTTTGATTTTGGTAAAAGTCCCGATCATATTTGTTGATTATATTTCCTATGGAAAAAATCAAACAGTCAATCTAACTCAGGGAAAGGTGAAGAATGATCCTAAAACCGAGAGGTCGCACAGAACCTGTTGAGGTAGGGGGTGCTACACCAGTTGTGGTATCAGAGCATATAAAAAATTCTTTGTTTTCTATAGCAAAGAGAAAAGGGGGAAAAAAATTTCATCCATGCCACTGAGAAGAAGAGATAGGAAAATGCCTGATCCAGCAGTGGAAAGAGAAATGCATGAGTTACGTGCCAGACTTGATTCTATGGAGACAACACAGAGGTGCACAGTCGACGTTTGGGATATCAGCGAGGATGAAAGTGAAAATGAAGATGGAGATGAAGAAGTTTCAATCGAAGATGTTGCAGAAGAATGCCTATTCAGGGTTGTTGCAAGGATAGGTGCTAAAGCAAAAATGGACATCCCCATGTATGAGGGAAACTTAGATGTTGAAGAAATTCTAGACTGGATTAGAGCTCTAGAAAAATACTTCGACTATGAGGATGTCAAGGAAGATAAGAAATTCAAACATGTCGTTACTAGACTTAAAGGGCATGCAACACTGTGGTGGGATGAACTGTAGGCTGATAGACGCTGCAAGGGCAAGAGAAAATCAAAAGCTGGGATAGAATGGTTACAAAGATGAAAAAAAAAATTATACCCAAAGATTATCAAATCACTTTGTTTCGGAGGATGCAAAATTTGAGATAGAAGCTAATGTTAGTGAAAGAATACACTGAAGAATTCTACCGGATAAACATCAAAGCAGGCCATCGGGAAAGCGATGATGAAAAAATTTCTAGATACATGAATGATCTACGATATGACATTCAAGATGAGATGGGCATGATGACCATTCATAATGTGGAAGATTCTTATCAGATAGCTCTAAAATCTAAAGAGAAACTAAGCCGGAAGCAAGGTCAAAGAGGTTGAGGTAGAATTCAAGCCAGAGGAAAAACAATTGCCCAAGACAGAACTCAGAAACCTAAAGAAGAGGGGAAGAAACCTCAACCTGAGAGAGGAGGAAGCTCACAAGGAAGGCAGTATGTTGATAGAAATACTTTTCCTTGAGCCAGAGGAAGAGGAAGAGGTAGAGGGGGTGAAGTGAAATGCTCTATCTGTGGAAAAATTGGACATAAATCATATGAGTGTCTAGATAAGAAGAAATATGGTGGTGAAACTCACATTTCCGAAGCTCAAGGATGAAATGTTGAGGTAGAAGATGCTGAGGGTGGAAGATATTTGATGATGAGGAAAGTTCTCTTGAAGCCGGAGAAGGAGGCAGAGAACCCAGCCCAAAGAAACAGTTTGTTTTGGACTTCTTGCAAAACTAAGGATACGGTATGCAAGTTCATAGTGGACAGAGGTAGCACAAACAATATCGTATCTACAGAGATGGTAGAAAATCTAGAGATGGAGATTATTGCACATCCAAGCCCATACAGAGTTTCGTGGCTACAAAAAGGACATAAGGTAAATGGCATTAAACAGTGTTTAGTTGAATTTAAAATAGGAATATATAAAGATGAAATATTATGTGATGTCATTCCCATGGATTTTTGTCATCTATTGTTGGGTAGACCATGGCAATATGACAAAAACGTAGTTCATGATGGGAGAAAGAACACGTACACCCTGGAAAAAAATGGTAGGACTCACATGTTATTGTCGATTAAGGATAAAGAAGTGAAAACAGAGATGAGAAACATTGTACTTCTCATGAGTGGGAAGGAACTTCTTGATGAGTTTAAGAAGAAGGAAGACACACAATTTATTGTGGTCAGGAAACACAAAATTATTTTGACCAGTACGAGAATAGATGATTTACCAGAAGAAATCCAGGGATTGTTGGGAGATTTTACTGATATAGTGGTGGATGAACTACCTTGTTTGTTGCCACCTATTAGGAGTATAAGTCATCATATCGATATTATACCTAGAGCTAGTTTGCCGAACAAAGCTGCATATAGGTTGACACTGCAAGAAAATGAAGAAGTTAAGAGGCAGGTCTAGAACTTAATGGACAAAGGATTGATTTGGGAGAGCTTGAGTCCATGTGTTGTTATGACAGTGCTCAGTCCAAAGAAATATGAAGGCTAGAGAATGTGTACAGACTCAAGGGAAATCAACAAGATTACCATCAAATACAGATTTCCATTGCCAAGGATGGACGACTTGATGGATTGCTTGAGTGAAGCAAAGTTTTTTTCAAAGATTGATTTGAAAAGCGGGTATCATCAAATTCGAATGAGAGAAGGTGATGAATAGAAGACAACATTCAAGATGAATGAGGGGCTGTATGAATGGCTTGTCATGCCATTTGGCTTGATGAATGAACCTAGTAATTTCATAAGGTTGATGAACGAAGTCCTGAAGGATTTCATAGGGAAATTCATAATTGTATATCTTGACAATATATTAATTTTCAACAAAAAAGAAGAAGAACACTTAAAGCATATAGTTGCAGTAATGAGGAGATTACAATAGAAGAAATTGTTGATTAATATGAAGAAATCGTCATTTATGAGGACAGGACTCATTTATTTGGGTTTTGTTATCTCTGCAAATGAATTAAAAATGGATCCGAAAAAGATAAAGGCGATTAAGAATTGGCCATCGTCGAAGAGTGTGTTTGAAGTTTGAAGCTTCCATGGTTTGGCTAGCTTCTACAGGAAATTCATCTGAAAATTCATCATAATTAGTGCATCGATGATGGATACGGTGAAGAAATGACACAAAGCTTTTCACTAGATGGAGGAAGCAGAGAAGAGCTTCAACCTGTTGAAGAAGAAGATCATTGAGCAACCAATTCTAGTTTTGCCGGATTTTATCAAGACATTCCAGGTCAGGTGTGATGCTAGTGGATTTGTAATTGGACCAGTCTTGAGCCAAGATGACAGACCGATCGCATATTTTAGTGAAAAACTAAATGAAGCAAAGATTAAGTATTCCACGTATGACAAGGAATTCTATGCAGTCATACAAGTGTTGAATAAATGGAGACATTATTTGGTTCCCAAGGAGTTTGTTTTGTACAACGATAATCACGCATTAGAATTTGTGAATCGACAGGAGAAGTTGAACCAAAAACATGCTAAATGGGTTGAATTCATGCAGAATTTTACTTTTGTGACTAAGCATATTTCTGGAACTACTAACAAACTTGCTGATGCTTTGAGCAGGAAATGTTTGCTTATGCAAGAATTTAGAGTCAAGACTTTGGTTTTGATAACCTCAAAGAAATGTACAGGTATGACCCAAATTTTAAAGAGGGATATGAGGCATCTGGGAATCCAATTCTTAGGGATAGAAGCCAATGGATTGAATACATGATCCAGGATGGATTATTGTTCAAGGGAAATCAACTATGTATTCCAAAATGCTCCATGAGGGAGAATTTGTTCAAGGAAAAACACAATGCAGAATTGGCCGAACATTTCGGTCATGACAAGACATTCTTAAAGTTGAATGGCTCATATTTTTGGCCAGGGATGAGAACATATGTCAATAAATTTGTGGACAGGTGAAAAATTTGTTAGCACACGAAAGGAAAAAGGCAGAACACAGGGTTATACCAACCATTACCCATACCTAAAAGGCCATGGGATGAAGTGAGGATGGATTTTGTATTGGGAATGCCAAGGACATAGAGAGGATATGATTCATTCTTTTTGGTAGTTGACAGACTTTAAAAAATGGCACATTTCATACCATGCCAGAAAACCAGTGATGCAACTCATATTGTGAACTTGTTTTTCAAGGAAGTCGTCAGACTTCACGGCTTTCCAAAGAGTATCGTTTCTGATCAAGATACCAAGTTCGTAGGGAATTTCAAGAGGAAATTATGGAAGAAGTTGGGGACAAGTTTGTCTTTTAGCTTATCATATCATCCTCAAATGGATGGATAGACAGAAGTCATGAACATGAGCTTGGGAGAATTTCTAAGAAGCTTAGTGACTGAACACCACAGTCAATGGGATCACATTCTGCCACAGGCGGAATTTGCTTATAATGATTCACTCAATATAATCATAGGGTAGAGTCCATTCCAAATTATGTATGGAATGCAGCCAAGGGAAGTTTCTGAATTGAAAGATTCAAAGCAAAATGAATTCAGGAGTGCTAGTGCAGAGGACTTTGTGGAAGTAATGAAGGAGCTTCATAGCCGAGTTAAGGAGCGATTGCAGAGTTCAAGTCAAGAATACAAATGCAGAGTAGATAAACATAGGAGAGAAATTCAATTTGAAGTTGGTGATTTGATTCTTGCACATCTGAGGAAGGAGAGGTTCCCAAGGGGAACGTATAATAAGATGAAGATGAAAAAGATTAGACTATGCAGGGTCATAAGGAAATTTGGGGCAAATGCATATGAGATTGAATTATCCAATGGGGTCGAAATCTCACCGATATTCAATGTTGTGGATTTTTACCTTTACAGAGCTAAAGAAGTAGGAGAAGAGGAGGAATAGAAAGAGGTTCAATGGAAAAAACAAATGCATGTAGCTGAAAAGCCACAGATGGAAAGAATAATTGACAAAAGGGTTAGCAAAAAGACCAGGAGGAAAGAGTATTTTTAATACTTGGTCAAGTGGAAAGGACATCCAGTTGAATATTCCAGTTGGGAGGATGAAGAAATGATTCATAGGCATGGATAGACTGTGCAAGAGCTCATGAATAGGATTTTATGAAAATTTTCAAGCGAGGGAGTATGATGCAGGAGCATCGTAAATAGCCAGCCAAGCAAGCGTAAAAAGGGGAGACAGTTGGAAAAGCACCAGTGCACATTTGGAAGTGTTTTGAAGATTAATGAATGATCATTAATGTAATAGCTAAGGGAAGCATACTTACATTTATATCCAGATGTTGTAAACAGATCTTGAGTGATTTCTCTCATTTGTCGAATGTAATAGGCATTTAAGTCTGTTTAATGAAAGTAGGTAGATTTGATTTAATATATTAGACAATTTATAAGTGTAGGAGACAAAAATGGATATAGAAACCCTCACCCATGTATCAATGTATTATTATGATTATAATCATTTAGAATTTCATAAGCTGTAGAGTTGTAGCAGAGAATTGTAGAGAAGAACCCATGTACAGGAGAACTTGAGCTAATATATGAAGCTTGACTCAATTTTCATGGTGTTATGATGCTTATTGTTTACATTTATTAAATGGTATGTTTACAGTAGTTTTTTTTTTCTCTGTTATGCATTTGTTGCAATGCTATGTCGGGTGTATGATTTCATGTTGTGTATAAATTCTGAGAGAGGAGAAGAATGAGTTTCAATTGTTTCTCTTCCTGAGAATTCCTGCAAAGAGTGTAGTGAACATCCGCAAGGTGTGCGTTGATGAGGGTCTGAGTTTTATCTCAGAAAGCTCAGGAGGGATATCGTTGTTCTCATACTAGCATAAGTGCAGGTGTAGCCCAGAGCCATGCAAGGTGTGTGCAGGCTAGTTGGAACTTTAGAACTTATCAACTAAGGGGAAGGTTGAAGGACCACTGTTGTAGAGAGTGCACAGGGTCGAAGATTCAAATAACCAGAGGGTACTTGAAAGTCTACCGCAAGGAGTGCGTGCAGGGATTCCTTTTAGAAGCTTGATTTTACAAGTGAAATCTCAAAAAGGTTAACACCCTTGAAGTGTTCAAGGGGAGATGGAGATTGTAATTGTCTCATAGAATTCAAATTCAGGAGGGAGAAAACCGATTCGTTTGGGTTGAAGTCATTGAAGAGTGAATCAGATGGTCAGAATTCTCCATGGGGAACTCGCAAAATCGTGAGGGCCATAAAATCCAAAGGAGTTGTAAGGTGATTAGGAGTTGGACGAACCCACCACCCTGATATCAAGAATCAACGTGGACTATTGATCATGGTCAGTTTCAACTGTCAGATCATTTTGGCATTTCAGGGTCCAGCGTTTCGGTGTTTTCGATGACAAGGAGTTGGGGCACTTTGCATTGAAAACCCTGAACTCACGAAATGTGACGTGTCTTTGGAGTAGGCTTGTGATCATGTAGGAGGCAGTCATATTTTGGCATTTCAGCGTTTTGGGGTTTGGGAAGTAGAGGAGGTTGTGATTTGTTGGAGTCACTACATCGTGAACTCTTGGTTTGTGAAATATCGAAAAGGTAGTTTCAAACTCCTGGTTCACAAAAATCCAAAAAGATTTGGACCATTTGATCCAACTCATCGAGAGTCGTTGCGTCTCATGTGAAAATTCCCATTTCAGAATTCGGGGATTGGAGTGACAAGATATATTGGAGTCATTGCATCGTGAACTCCTGGTTTACGAAATCTTGAAGAGCGCAAGGAGAAAATTCCCTAAAGGTTGAGGGACGATAGCTGTTGGGCCCCAATCGGGTTTCAGGATTTTGGGACTCAAGAGGTTTGAATATTCAAGGAACTTACATCAAGATTCGTGAAATCACAAAATCCGAAATTCCAATTTCGATAAAAGTCCCGATCATATTTGTTGAATATATTTCCTGTGGAAAATATCGAAGAGTCAATCTAACTCAGAGAAAGGTGAAGAACGATCCTAAGACTGGGAGGTCACACAGAACCTACTGAGGTAGGGGGTGATGCTCCATATTACATGTCTAGCCTTCCATCCACCAAGAAAGGCAATGATTGTGTATTTGTGGTGGTTGATAATTTTTCGAAGATGGCCATTCTCACAGCCTACAAGAAGAGCACCACTATGGCATATATTGCCAAACGCTTCTTCGAACGAGTGTGGGTCCATTTTGGGATACCAAAGACAATCATCTTTGATCAAGACAGTATTTTCCTTAGCACATTTTGGTATATTCTATGGTCATTGTTGGACACAAGCTCACTAAATCCACTACCTTCCATCCTCAAACCGATGGAAAAAATAGAGGTCATCAATCAGATGATTGTGCACATCCTGTGCATGCATAGCTCTAAGAATCTCCGTACATGGGATGAGAGTCTCCCCTATGTTAAACCCAACTACAATAGGGATATCTGTATCTCCACGAACCATAGTCCATTTCAGGTGGGGCTAGGATTCCAACCCTTGGGTCCCATTGATGTTGCACTACCTCTTGCAACGACACAGAAAAAATCTTCCCATGTTTAGTCTGAAGCTGATAAATCCACCAGATTCATTGAGAAGATTCCACACATCCGCCAACAAGTCCATGATATTTTTCATAAATCCAATGCTAAGTACAAGTAGCATCATGATCAACACCAGGTACCTCACAAGTTTTAAGTAAGAGACAAGGTCTTGTTACATTTGCGTAAAGAACGCCTTCTAGGGCCCCCATCAGAAGCTTCATCCACTTCACTATGGGAATTACACTATCACCAAGGTTGTGGGTGACAATGATTTTGACCTCAACACTCCTGCCTTCCTTGGCTTGCACCTAGTGTTCAATATGGACCTCCTCCGACCATATTTTCCACCATTATTGGAAACCTTGGAAATGACAGAGCAATTGACACCAACATATATCAACCCTCACTGCATGGAATAGGCATACACGGATCAAATAATGGACACACAGGTCAAGGCCACTCACCAGTAGAGGATCCATCTTTATCAGGTTTTCAAGGTGTTATCAGACTAATCGGTAGGTGAATACACTAATAGATCTCCCTAGATCCACCTGGATCTAGAACAAAATAGGACAGGACATGACTCTTTCCCTAAGTTATGACCATTGAATTAGCTAGTAGGGAGGAACAAGTGACATACCTTTTTATCACTTCC
>SNQJ01S0224413.1:0-14784 GCA_010110895.2 Picea sitchensis | reverse complement strand
ATTTGGGACCTATCCCACTATATTCCTCTCTTCACACTAATCACAGTGGTACCCCTCACTCATAAGCTTTTCTTTTTGTGGACCCACCCACCCTCCTTGATAGCCTTATTTAAGACCTCACTTGCTAGATTCCTCTTTTTGTATTGATCACCGTGATACAACTTTCTCATAAGCCCTTTAGTACGAACCCAACAACCCAATTATTTTACACTTATATACCTAATGGCCCACACCCACAACGAAGATCTTGAAAACCGCATCAATTCCTTGGACAAGACTGTGACCAACCTTGAAAATGGAGTCAAATAAGCTACTTCAAAAATTCCTTCCCTTGATTCTCGGATCAATAAACTAGACTACTTACTCACTAAACTGGATGACCTTTCTAACCAGATGGACTCCTTGTCTGCATGGTTGCATCAATCTAACGGTCCTATCTCCTATGAGCAACCTTCACACTAAGAGGGGATTGACTCCTCCCATTCCATGGCCTTTCATTCTAACCTCCTTACTCGTGACATGTGTCTTCCCAAAGCTAAGGTAAATAAATTTGTTGGCTCGGACCCCATGGGATGGGTGACTCGAATGGATCATTATTTCTCCTTGCATTTCATCACTGATGACTTGATCAAACTTTGGATCAGTGTCCTTTATTTGGATCGCTAATGATGGCAATGGCATAAAAATTCACATCGAGGGTATATCCCTTGGACCCAATTTGTTGTAGACCTTTATGAACGCTTTAATACGGACACACATCATTTAAGTCATTTGACCATTAAGCTTAAACAATATAGTATAATGGAAGAATACATCGTTTCTTTTCAACAATTGGCTTTCCAAGCTGAAGGCATGTCTGACACCTTCTTTTGTGAATGCTTTATTAGTGGCCTTAAGGGTGACATCCGAGCTCATGTCCTAATGGCTCGCCCCTAAACCTGGCTTGAAGCTACTCACTACACCAAGGAAGCACAACAAGTGGTCTCTTATCAAATCAGGAAGCCCTCCTTTCTTCCCTCTTCCTGACCCACCAATATAAACCCTCATTCCCCTCCTCTTAAGATCCAAAAACTAACTTGGGTAGAAATGGTTGAACACCAACTTAAGGGTATTTTCTACAACTGTGATGAAAAATATTTTCTGGGGCATAAATGTAAGGGGGGAAATCTTTTTGTGGCCATTTTTTAGGACATTTCAGAAGAGGATGGTGATGTTTCGCCTCCCAAAGAAATACCCCAGGCTGATGATCACATCCCACCCTATGTTCCATGAGAATTTGAACCACTCATCTCTCTAAATTATCTCACGGGTATCTCTGCTCCCCAAACCCTTAAGTTAATTGGCAATATCAAGAATCAAAAAGTCATTATCCTCATTGACAGCGGTAGCACCCATAATTTTATTCATCACCAAATTTCCCAAGAGACCCTTTTCTTTATTTGTGCAGTCAATAACTTCCAAATCATGATTTCTAATGGTGGTTCCATGAAATGTGGGGTTGTGAAAATGTGTTCCTGCAAATTGGTCATTATCACCTAAAATCCCACATGTTTGCTATTGACATGGGTGGTTGCGACATTGTTCTAGGTGTTGAATGGTTACGCACACTAGGCCCCATCACCATGGTCTTCAAGGAATTATCCATGAGTTTCCAACAAGATGGACAATAGTACCAATTCCAAGGCATCACAGTTGGTTCCCCCAAGATCATCAATTCGCATCGAATGGAGAAACTCCTCAAAAAAGGTCATTCTGGCATTATTTGTCAATTTCATGCCATTCCAATAGTTGAGACTCCCTCCCCCATTGTTCATCTCAAAATGCAGGGTATCCTCTCATTTAATTCATCTCAAAAAGGTCATGTTTGCAATGACCTTTTTGAGATGAACAAGGTCAAATATCCTTATTGTAAGTGGATTATGCAATGTCAATATTTGATATTTGTAATTTTATTAATCCAAAATGATTCTTGCTAAATTTTAGATTAAATTAAGTGATAGAAAAATAACAAATTCATAAAATGACATTGTACAAATATATTTACTAACTCTCCTATATATCGACATGGTTAAATCCATTAATAATTGAATTTTCTGTACTATTACAAAAACATGCCAACATATCAATAAGAAGGAAGAGCATTATACACTTTTTCTATTCTTTCACATCCATGTGAATATGTGTATGTGGATTTTGGAAGGCTTAATGAAAATGCAACAAAATCTTTACTTATGAAATCTCAAAGATGCAATCCAAGTGCCTTTCAAGTTATGTAAGTTTTTAGTTGCTCACATCTATTATGTTAGGGCCCTAACCTCCCTAACCCCTCAAGTAGATAGAATAATATGTTTTTCTATGTAATAAAGGTTGTCATTAGTAAATAAGGCCTATGTAATTATTTGAACATGTCTAATGTAAGAATACTTACTAGAAGGTCCCACGCCTAGAAAGTTCTTCCTCTAGAATGTTCTCTAGATGATAGAAATAATATAAATAGGGGTAGAAAGCATGGAAAAGGTTGTCTTGGAAATCATTTTTACTATAGCTTTTCTCTATTGGGGTTTCCCCTAGAAGAGACATCTAAACTTTGCTCTCAAGATAATAAAGGTATCATCATTTGGATCTATATTATCATCATGCTTACTATTTTGTCTCTTTTTTTTAAACTAATTTTGGTAATAATTTTGTTGTTGCTCTGCACATTTCCTTTTGGTACCTTACAAATGGTATCATAACTCTTTCCTTTGTAGATTTTTAGAAGAAAAAAAAATTAGGCTAGAGACATGTGTCATCACAATGATTTGTTGTTCGATGGCTAAAATTGTGATTGGGGAAGAATACATGCAAGAAATACACATATTTTCATGTGATTACTCAAAACACATTATTTCACCTGGTTGGAAACATGTGTAACCCCTGTTGGTACCCCTTCGAGTAGTACCATATTAGACTACACCTATACATAGCCATTCACTCCCATATACCCTTAGGTATATAGGGAGTCACATAGGTCTCTTGAAACTAGTTGTAGATCAGTCAATCAACCACTTAATTGTTATAGTGGCACCGATAACAACACTTGGGAATACTACTCTTCCATACCTAGGTAATTGAGTAGTATGGCTAAGGTATGGTTGATCCTCTTTAGTTAGAGCCCTTAGATATTGGGTCAAGTACTATTGTTGGACCCCACTGATATGTCAGAGAGCTATAGCATAGGGAAATCTCTTGCTCGTAGGAACCCTCAAAACCCTAACCCTTGCCTTCATAATAGAACATAAAAAAAACATAGTGGAAATTTTTCACATCTAGTGTGCGCAACCCCGCTTCCCGCATCCAGGTTGCAAAATTCCTACACAATTTTAACTATTAATAATTTAGGCATTTTTTTACTGTTTTGTTATTCAGACATGAGTAGAACTCTACATGAGTAAAAAACATTGGCACCCTTATTTGGGACCTATCCCATTGGATTCATCTCTTCGCGCTAACCGCAATGGTACCCCTCACTCATAATCCTTTTTTTTCGTGGACCCACCCACCCTCCCTGACATCCTTATTTGGGACCTAACCCACTAGATTCCTCTCTTCGCACTAATCACAGTGGTACCCCTCACTCGTAATCTTTTATTTCTGTGGACCCACCCACCCTCCTCAACAACCTTATTTAGGACCTCACTTGCTAGATTCCTCTTTTTGTATTGATAATCGTGATACAACTTTCTCATAAGCCCTTTAGTATGAACCCAACAACCCTATTTTTTTACACTTATATACCTAATGGCCCACACCCACAACCAAGACCTTGAAAACCGCATCAATGCCTTGGACAAGACTGTGACCAACCTTGAAAATGGAGTCAAAGAAGCTACTTCAAAATTCCTTCCCTTGATTCTCGGATCAATAAACTAGACTACTTACTCACTAAACTGGATGACCTTTCTAACCAGATGGACTCCTTGTCTGCATGGTTGCATCAATCTAAGGGTCCTATCTCCTATGAACAACCTTCACACCAAGATGGCGTTGACTCCTCCCATTCCATGGCCTTTCATTCTAACCCCCTTACTCATGACATGTGTCTTGCCAAAGTTAAGGTAAATAAATTTGTTGGCTCGGACCCCATGGGATGGGTGACTCGAATGGATCATTATTTCTCCTTCCATGCCATCACTGATGACTTGATTAAACTTTGTATCAATGTCCTTTATTTGGATCTCTAACGATGGCAATGGCACAAAAATTCACATCGAGGGTATATCCCTTGGACCCATTTTGTTGTAGACCTTTATGATTGCTTTAATCCAGACACACATCATTTGGGTCATTTGACCATTAATCTTAAACAATATAGTATAATGGAAGAATACATCGTTGCTTTTCAACAATTGGCTTTTTGAACTGAAGGCATGTCTGACACCTTCTTTTGTGAATGCTTTATTAGTGGCCTTAAGGGAAACATCCGAGCTCATGCCCTAATGGCTCGCCCCTAAACCTGGCTTGAAGCTACTCACTACACTAAGGAAGCACAACAAGTGGTCTCTTCTCAAATCATGAAGCCCTCCTATCTTCCCCATTCCTGACCCTCCAATATAGCCCCTCCTCCCCCTCCTCTTAAGATCCAAAAACTAACATGGGTAGAAATGTTTGAACACCAACTTATGGTTATTTTCTACAACTGTGAAGAAAAATATTTTCTGTGTCATAAATGTAAGGGGAAAAATCTTTTTGTGGCCATTTTTTAGGACATTTTGGAAGAGGATGGTGATGTTTCCCCTCCCAAAGAACTACCCCAGGCCGATGATCATATCCCGCCCTATGTTCCATGATAGGTTGAACCAATCATCTCTTTAAATTCTTTGACTGGTATCTTTGCTCCCCAAACTCTTAAGTTAATTGGAAATCTCAAGAATCAAAAAGTCATTATCCTCGTTGACAGTGGTAGAACCCATAATTTTATTCATCACAAAATTTCCCAAGAAACCCTTTGCTTTATTTGTGCAGTCAATAACTTCCAAATCATGATTGCTAATGGTGGTTCCATGAAATGTGGGGTTGTGAAAATGTGTGCCTGCAAATTGGTCATTATCACCTGAAATCCCACATGTTTTCTATTGACATGCGTGGTTGCGACATTGTTCTGGGTGTTGAATGGTTACACACACTAGGCCCCATCACCATGGACTTAAAGGAATTATCCATGAGTTTCCAACAATATGGACAATAGTACCAATTCCAAGGCATCACAGTTGGTTCCCCCAAGATCATCAGTTCACATCGAATGGAGAAACTCCTCAAAAAAGGTCATTCTGGAATTATTTGTCAATTACATGCCATTCAAACAATTGAGACTCCCTCCCCCATCGTTCATCTCAAAATGTAGTGTATCCTCTCCAAACACCACTCTGCTTTTTACAACCCTCAAGGACTCCGACCTTCCCTTGGCTCCCATGATCATTCTATTCCACTTATCCCTAGTAGTCTTCCTCCCAATGTTCTCCCTCATTGTCACCCATTTTCCTAAAAAAATGAAATTAAGAAAATTGTTCAAGAATTATTAGCTATGGGTGTTCTTTGTCCCTATACAAGCCCTTATTATTCTCATGTAGTCATGGTACTCAAGAAATAAGGTACTAGACCCATGTGCCCTGATTTTCAAGCCCTCAACAAAATTACCATCGAAGATAAATTTCCCATTCCCATCATTGATGACCTTTTGGATGAACTGAGTGGTGCTCAATTATTTACCAATCTTTTTCTCCATTCTGGCTACCACCATATATGTATGAAGGAGGAAAATATTCCCAAAATTGTCTTTCATACTCATGAAGGTCATTATGTGTTCTTGGTCATACCCTTCAGCTTGTGTAATGCACCCTCCACTTTCCAAAGCATCATGAATCATGTCTTCCACCCTTTCCTCCATCAGTTTGTACTGGTCTTCTTTGATGATATCCTCATTTATAGTAAAAATTTCCAAGCCCATCTCACACATGTGGATCAAATATTATTGTTACTATCTTGAGATCAACTCTTTCTCAAGCAATCTAAATGTGCATTTGGATATTCTGAAGTAGAGTACCTGAGACATATTGTTGGTAAGGATGGTGTCTGTGTGGATCCTAAGAAAATAGAAGCTATGAAGGATTGGATCCGCCCTAAAACTCTTAAAAGTTTTTTCAGAATTATCACAAAAATACAACCCCACTCATTAATCTCCTTAAAAATAATGCTTCCAGTTGGAATATGGCTGCTAATCAATCCTTCCAAGATTTGAAAGAGGTTATGTGTACGACTCACATTCTGGCACTACCCTACTTTACAAAGACTTTTATTTGGAATGTGATGCTTCTAAGAAAGGCATTGGGGAAGTTCTCATGCAATATAGCAATCGTTTGGCCTTCACTAGCAAACAACTTTTTGAGAGACACTTGGGAAAACCCACCTATGAAAAGGAAACTTTAGCTATTTTGCATGCAGTGGATATTTGGCATCCTTACTTGCTTGGACAACTCTTCCAAGTTAAAATTGATCATCGATGTAGCCTCAAATATTTTTTGGAATAAACAATTTCATCCCTTATGCAATAGAAGCGGTTGACCAAAATGTTCAACTATGATTATGAGATCATTTGCAAGAAGGAAAAAATAATATGTTTGTTGATGCTCTTTCTAGGAAATATGAAGAAGAAGGGTCCCTCTTTTCACTCTCCTTCATTGTGGATGACTGGTTATTCCATTCGTTGGGAATGGTTCCAAGATCCCAAACTTTCTATGTTTATCCAACAATTGCAACAAGACTCTCATGCATCTCCGGGATACTCTTGGAAAAATGAGGAGCCTCTCTATAAAGGCCACGTCTATTTGAGAAAACAGTCCCGCTTTAAATCTATTGTGCTCTTTGAACCTCATGCTTCCCCAACAATAGGGAGTTATGGCTTTCACAAAACATATGAACAAATCAAATTTTCATTTTTATGGGAAGGCATTAAGTAAGACATCTACACTTTTGTGGTCGAATGTGATACTTTCCAATGCAACAAGGAAGAAACAATAAAAACTCCAAGCAAACTACAATGTCTCAATATTCCTCCTACTATATGGACAAATATCTCTATGGAATTCATTGTTGGCTTACCCAAATTAGGCAATAAATCAGTAATCATGGTCGTTGTCGATCGTCTTTCCAAATATGCTCATTTATATGCCCTCCAACACCTATTCAAAACCTCCACAATGGCTCATGTTTTTATGGACAATATATTCAAACTCCATGGAATTCCCCACTCTATAGTATATGTCAGTGATCTAACTTTCACAAGCAACTTCTAGAAAGAATATTTTAGGCTCTAGGGCACCCAATTGCATATTAACACTACCTATCATCCCCAAACTGATGGTCAAACCGAAGTTGTCAACAAGTGCTTGGAAGCATATTTGCATTGCTTCACCTCCAAATGACAATCTCAATGCGCTTAGTGGTTACCACTGGCTGAATGGTGGTACAATACATCTTACCATGGTGCTACTTGCGTGACTCCATTTGAGGCAGTCTATGGTCAAAATCCACCCTCAGTATTGTCTTATTTTCCCGATGTCTCCAAGGTCTAGGAGGTCTACAAAATACTTATAGTCCAAGTTGATGTTCTACACACCCTCAAAGAGAATTTGGTCTTGGCTCATAATCGCATAAAGCAACAAGATGATCAACATCATTTTGAACATTAGTTTTAGGAAGGGGATCATGTGTTTCTTTATCTCCAACCTTATAAGAAAACTTCTCTCACAGTCGATCACTGCAAGAAACTCTCTCCAAAGTTTTATGGTCCTTATACAATCCTCAAGTGCATAGGGCCCATGGCTTACAAGTTATCTCTTCCTAGTCACTCTAATCTCCATCCAGTCTTTCATGTGTCCTTATTAAATAAAGTGATTAGAACCAAGTTCCAACTACAAAACAATCTCTTGGAATTGGATGAAGAATGATCAATTTGGTTGAAGCCACAGGCATTCGTAGCCCAATGCGAGTGTCATCTTTGTCAGCACACTATTCAGGAAGTTTTAGTACAATGGAAGGATACACCACTCGAGGATGCCACATGGGATTCGACCACCATTCTCCAACAATTCTCACATCTCAAGCCTTGAGGACAAGGCTATTCTTTAAGAAGGAGGTCATGTTAGGGTCCTAACCTCCCTAACCCATCAAGTAGATAGAATAATATGTTTTGTTAGGTAATAAATGTCGTCATTAGTAAATAAGGAATATGTAATAATGTGAACATGTTAGAGACAATTTTTGTCTTGGGCACAAAGGTACCCAGGTCTGCAGGTAGCATGGGAAGCGCCCGAGCGCAGCATGGGAGAATCTCTTTTCCAGTTGCAAGTCAAGCGAGCGGGCGAAGTGTTGGTTGTCAGCCGCCGAGATTCAACTGCAAATCGAATCGATGGTCATCGGGTTTTTCGGGGTTGTCAAGGTGCCCAAGATTTAGCACGAAGGGTAATGCCCATAGTTCAAGGCAAATCTGGGTCGTCCGATCCAATTGGGACAGGTGGTGGCCAGTTGGCGTATCGGGGATCAGTGTTTCGGGATACAAGGAGCCTCCCATTCTTTACAGTTGAAATCGTCGAAACGCAGGAAGAACCTTTGGAGCCGAACCCATGGTCCTAGCACCAGGTCACATCAAGTGAGGGTGTAAACGGGGGCAGCCCCCCTTTATAATAGTGAATACTATCTGGGCCGTTCATCTGAAGGACGCGTGGCGCACATCCGCGTCACGTCGGCATTCGGGAGTTCGAGGGGCAAGCACACCTCGTTATTTCACCTCTCGAAACCTCGAATCCCGAAACGCCGAAAGCGCCCAGAATTAGGCCCATGGTTTTGGCGTCTGGTCATAGAGGAGCAGGCCTAAAGGAGACGCGCTAATGTTTATCATTTGATGAGACGGGCCCCAAAGCGCTGAGAGTGATCTTAGTCGTTCATCCTGGATGAACATGTGGTGTGCGATTAGGTTCTCCGCCTTTTCTCCCATCGCGATTTCAAAGCGTAAGGAACAACTCTCTCATATCCCCGAAGCGCGAAGCGTCGATGATGTCTCGGACCCGGGCCCGCCGTTTTGCCGAATCAGTTCAGAACCGTCGGATCAGTGGGGGAACACGTGGCGACCGTTAGGTTCTCCCGACATTTTTCCCATCACGATTTCGAAGAAAGAAGACTTGCTCCTTCCTATCCACGAACCCCGAATCGCCAAAAGCACTCTGGAAAATAGGCATAAGGTCGCGGTCTGTGGTCACTCGAGAAAGTAGAAAGGGTTGTATGAAGGGGAGGCCAAAAGCGCCGAATTGAGTTTCAAAATGGGGGCGCTGTGTTCTCCAGGCGTCGATTCGACGTGATCTAAATCCCGATACCTGCTGGGAATGGATGAAGAAGAGAGAGGGTGGTTGAAACCTCACATCACTCATTAATTGCAAAGTATGGATGTTCCGGCTGAAAGTCTACCCGAGAAGGTCCTCTGTACTGGTTCTTCTCATGGAAGCCACGCCGAGTCCTCGACTCGCCAGGGTAGCCTGCACACGCTAATTCAACATTTAAAGGCTCAGCTACCCCCTGGCGCGAGCCATGCAGAATTAAGGTGGCGTATGACAGGGGAGTGCAGGCCAGATTTGATTGAAGAGACTCCTCGTCTCGAAAGTCCCTTGGGCCTCTGTTGGGCAAATGTTTAGGAGTATATATATACTTAATTTTGATATTTTTCAGGTATTGATGGTAGAGCAAAGCTCCAGATTGTATGGTTTTAACAGGCACTCTAGTTCTCTGGTTATGCATCTGTATGTAAGATATCTTGTTTTATGAAAGATAGTTTCCCTGTTCCATCTAGTTTTCATCTCATACTGAGGGAGTTCATGATTGACCGATTCACATGAATTATTGCAATTGTGTTATGATAAAGGTTTTATCGTGGCACTATTGTATTCTCTGGTTTTCTGCGTTTGAATGTAAGAAGATATCGCGTTTAAATGCATTCTCCTACAGTCTGCTAGAAACTTGATGTTGACAACAGACCTTTGCATCTCTCCGATACAAATCTTCCCCCTACTCACCCTTACTACAACTCGTTGTCTGAAGTATGTCCAAGACCTCACCTGCCCATGCATGCCTAGCCTAGTTTCGGAGTTGAAACAATATCATCTGAGCTTACTTCCATTCGATCACCCCTTTCATACACAAATTGTGACATAAATTGATGGGCGTCGGGCTCTGCTCCTGCTACAATCCAGGAGTGACTTCCGTCGCCAACATTTATGGCGCCGCTGCCGGGGACGAAGTTGAAAATCTTTCCTGGGATTGAATGACATTGAGCTTCTGATTCTAAAGGTGCATCAGGCATTAGAGCCCTTGAATATTGCTACTGTGCACCTGGAGACTCCATTGTGATGACTCCACTGTGGCGAACCTGCCGTGTCAATTGTGGCTTTCAGAGGCAGACACACGCGGTCCCATCCACAACTGCCTCTAGCTACACCTGAGACTGATCAGGAGGTGGTCCTTGGAAAAGGAAAGGTCTCTGAAGGAGAAGTTGTCACCGCCGAACCAGGTAATCTGCCATCTCCTTCTGTAAGAACTCCATTTTCTCCTCCTCAGTTTCCTAGTAGACCACTTTCTGAAGTTTTTCATTTCTTGAATTTCGGGAGTGTTCCTATTGAGGTTTCCTCCCCTGGTCTGGGATTGGAGGGAGAAATCCTTGTCACTCCCCTCTCCCCTGAAACTGTACCTTGGCATAAACCCAAGACCACTGAATATTTCCCCACTCCTAGCTCTATCGCTCCTCCTTTTGTTAATGTTACCCCTTCTGCACAAAGAGAAGCATCCACCAGCTTAAGATCGCTAGCCTTCTCCCTTAATCCCTTATTGCTTCCCACTCCCCTCAAAATCTCATCCCCAACATCCCCTTTTCGGGCTCCTTCTCCTCCGAGTTCCCCTCCACGTAATATCCCTATGGCAGGAGCGAATCCCCCTATGACTAGAATGGAGGCCGTTATAGCCGCTAGGTATGCTCCCCTCGTGCTACCGCAGCCTCTCAATGCCCTCCCAACAGATGGTTACCTCAAGTAGCTGCCCAAATTTACAGGTGAGGGGGACATAACTGCAGAAGAACACCTAGAAGCCTTTTACCATTTCACAGATGATAATGTCATCATGCATGCAGACGTATGGATGAGGATTTTTGTCCATAGCCTTCAAGGCAAGGCTAGAAAATGGTTCAAGGCCCTGCCTTCTGGATCTATTGATGGGATCGAAACTTTAGATAATGCATTTTTAAGACAGTGGGGAGATAAAAAAGACTTCATGTATTACATGACAGAGTTTGGATCTTTGAAGAGAAAGGAAGGAGAGTCTGTCTCCGACTTCTCCAAGAGATTTAATAAAATGTACAACAAAATCCCTGCTGAGATAAAACCTTCCGAAGCTTCTACAAAGATCACTTATGCTAGCGCCTTTGATCCCGATTTATGCCTCTTGTTGAGGGAAAGAAGAGCTACTACTCTGGCCCATATGCAAGACGCAGTCGTGGAGGTAGAATCTAATGTATTGGTTGTTGACCGACTCAGGAACACTGCTGGTAGAAACATATCCATGCAGAGGCCTGGAGCTTCCTCATCCATCTCCTCTCCCCTGTCCCTCCAGACATATGAGACAACTAGAATACTAAAGTCACTTTCTGCTAGAATGGAAAGGTGGGAGTTAGAAGGGAAGCCCATGTACAGAAATTCCCAGAATGCTGATGGTAGAGGTTTCAGGAGACCTGATAACAATGGACCACGGGCCTTCCCAAGGGAACCAAAGGGGAAAGACAGGGAAGATCAAAGGATCCAAACCCCTCTCCAAAATAACCTAGTTACTCATGAGGGAGGGGAGGAGATGGATGAGTTTGACCCCGAGATTCATTGTGTTGAAGAAGCTCCTCCTTTTCCCCATTTGACTCAGTCTGCATATGAAAAATCCCTGATGAACATCCAAATCCATGAGTTAGGTAAGGGAGAAAGGGCTGGTCACACCTCTAACAGATACAATCTCAGGTCAAGGAAGAAAGAAGGATACTTTGACAGCCAAGACCAGCCCCTCATAGCAGATAGGCCTACTAAATCCGTAGCAGCCACTACTAAAGAAAATAAAACTCAGAGTGCTTCGCCAACAGCTAAAGAGCCTGTCATTGAGGTAAGGGAAGTTCCCAAGCCTATCCCCTCCTTCAATTTTGAGCATGAGATTCAAAAGATTAGAATTCTTGTACCCCTATCTGAACTCGTTAAAAACGAAGATTTCAAAAGGTTCCTCTCCAAGTTGCTATAGTCTGAGTCCTCCCTGCCTCCCTCTGACTCAGTGAACCTTCAAGACAAAAAGCTAGTAGTTTTCCTAGGGCCCATGGTAGAATATAGAGATGATTCATCCCCTCCCTTCTACACCTCCCTCAACATACATGATAAAGTGTTGCATAATTGCCTCATGGATTCAGGAGCTTCCCATAACCTTATGCCCAAGGTAGTCATGGAAGAACTGGGACTAAAAGTGATAAAGGTCTATCATGACTTGTACTCTTTTGATTCAAGAAGAGTGCAGTGTCTAGGAGTCATCAAAGACATGGTGGTTTCTTTGTTTCAGCTTCCCATGAAGAGCATGGTCATGGATATTGTGGTAGCTGACGTTCCCCCCAAATTTGGCATCCTGTTATCTAGGTCTTGGATTAAAAGACTGGGAGGAACGTTACAGATGGATCTCACATATGCCACCATCCCAGTCTTTGGAGGGGAACACAGGAGGTTGTACAGGGAAGCCCAACTAGCCTATATTGTCAGCGATGAAGCAAACCCCACTAATCACCCCATATTTGCACTTGACACCGATTTAGGGTCTAGTTTGTTGCAGATCATTGAAACTCATGAGGTCCCTTTACAGATCAAAAAGCAGCCCATTCTTAATCAGGAGATACCTCCTCCAACCACCTCTGTTTGGAAGATGTTTTTCGACGGAGCTTCTTCTAGCGAAGGCGCTGGCGCTAGGGTGGTTTTCATATCACCTTGTCAAGAGGTCATATCCCTGTCATACAAGCTGGAATTCGAGACCACCAACAATGTGGCAGAGTATGAAGCTCTTGTTCTGGGTATGAGGGCCGCAAAGGAAATGGGAATTAAAGAAATAGCAATATTTGGAGATGCTGAGTTGATTATCCAGCAAGTAAGAAACGCTTATCGTGCCAATAATCCCCGGCTCAGGTATTACAGAAATGAGGTATGGGACCTGATTGACAATTTATTCTTGGCCTTTAACATTTCTTTCATTCCGAGGGGGGAGAATACTTCAGCCGATTCTTTAGCTGTCTCAGCTAGTTTGCTCAAAATTCCTCTGTCGCCTATGGTCAAATATGATGTTGAAGTAAGATATAGGCCCTCTGTACCGGATAACGTCAAGCATTGGAAGGTATTTGAAGATGACCTGGAAATTGAAAAATTTCTCCAATATGTTGATGAATTTTCTGCGTTGCACATTGATCAGGATCCCGACCCGGAAGTTGACCCTCACCCTGAGGTTTTTTTAAATAAAATTGCTAATCACCAGATTATTCAGCTGCCTAGAAATCACATTCCAAGGGGACTAATCCCTTTAGAAAGATTGTTCGATGGGAACGATGTGGCCGTAAAAGGTAAGGTTTCAAATGAAGATGCTGATACAACCGAACACAACATTGGCACACAGGAGGAGCCTAGCTTTGTCAAATTATCAAGTAGTTTGACCAGAGAACAGAGGGCCGAATATACTGAGTTGCTGAGAGAGTTTGCTGATGTGTTTGCATGGTCATACGAGGACCTTAAGACATATGACACATCCATCATTGAACACAAGATCCCATTGAAGGAAGAAGCTAGGCCATTTAGGCAGAAGCTAAGACAGATAAATCCCATGTTGCTGCCTATCATGGAGAAAGAAGTGAAGAAGTTGCTAGAGGCCCAGATTATCATCCCTTTGAGATATTCCGAATGGGTGGCCAATTTGGTTTCGGTGAGGAAGAAAAGTGGAAAAATCAGGCTTTGTGTCGATTTCAGGAACCTAAACAGGAGCTCAAAGAAAGACAATTACCCCCTACCTAAGATGGAGCACATACTGCAGAGGGTAACTGGTGCATCCAGGATATCCATGATCGATGGGTTTTCTGGCTATAATCAGATATCGGTCATGCCTGAGGACAGGGAAAAGACAACCTTCACCACTCCTTGGGGCACATTCATGTACGCCAAAATGCCTTTTGGACTTATGAATGCATGAGCAACATTTCAGCGAGCCATGGATATAGCCTTCATCGGGGAGAAAGACCAGTTTGTAGTGATCTACATAGATGACATCACAGTCTTCTCCAGGTCTGATAAAGAGCACTGCCATCACTTAAGGAAAGTTTTCTTGAAGTGTCGGAGGTTTGGTCTCTCCCTAAATCCAAAGAAATCCTTATTTTCTATGATGGAGGGCAAGTTGTTAGGCCATATAGTATCAGCGGAAGGAGTGAGGATTGATCCCAGTAGAGTGGAGGCAATTCAAACCTGACGCAACAGAGGCAACCCTCACGGTTCCTC
Organism: Picea sitchensis; assembly: GCA_010110895.2. Classification (NCBI taxonomy): domain Eukaryota; kingdom Viridiplantae; phylum Streptophyta; class Pinopsida; order Pinales; family Pinaceae; genus Picea; species Picea sitchensis. The sequence goes on along the minus strand of SNQJ01S0224413.1, from coordinate 166 downwards.
CCTGCTCTCACCAGGACCTTCTTTCTCTACAGGCTCGAAGAGTCAATGCTCTTCAACTCCTCTCGGGAGTTCTCCTACCCACAACAACACTCCTTTGGCGATATTCCTTTTGGATATCGGGAAATCGCGCTTCGGGAGTTCGCGGTTCACGTGAGAACGATTCACA
>SNQJ01S0224412.1:4101-14831 GCA_010110895.2 Picea sitchensis | reverse complement strand
TGGATTTGGTGAGCTTGGTGTCCAGCAGTGACCAGAGGCTCGACTAGAATGTGATGAGAAATCAACTATCCTGATCTAAGACAATGATTTGTGGGATTCCAAAATGTACCTAGACTCGTTCAAAGAAGAGCTTGGCAGTGGCCTCTACTGTGATGCTCTTCTTGCAGGCAACCAGAATCGCCATCTTAGAAAAGGGATCAACAACCACAAAAACACAGTCATTTCCCCGCTTGGTGGATGGGAGGCCCGACATGTAGTCCATTGAGATGGATTCCCATGGTCTGTCAGGAGTAGGAAGAGGGGTGTATAGGCCCTGTTTCTTAGTGGTCGGTTTGGCAATAGTACAGGCAGTGCAGGACCTAATATACTTGTTGACCTCTTGTTGAAGTTTCAGCCAATAGAAATGTTTCTGTAGCATCGCCACTATATTTTCGACGTCGAAGTGTCCTGCCACCTGACTGTAGTGGGCTTCCTAGATCAACTTCACTCGCTCACTTGATGGAACAAAGATATGGCCCAGATGACACAACAACCCATCCTGAAGATGGAAATTATCGACAACTAAGTTTGCACCCAACATTTGGTAGGTGGTGGCGAAGTCAAGGTCTATCTCGTAGAGTTGGGTCCATCCAGATGTCTCATGGCCGCAAGAATCTATCATCGTGGTGAGTGTCGTGACTGGCAGTCTGCTGAGGCAATCAGCAACGTGATTGGTGCTTCCTGTTTTATACTCAATGTTGAGGTGGAATTGCTACAAGTATGTGGACCACTTTTGATGGTGATCATTCTACAATTTTCCCTGTGTCTGCATGAACTGTAGTGTCTTATGATCAGTGTGGATGATTGTCTCCTTCCCAACAATGTAATGTCTCCACTGGAGGCATGCTTTCACAATAGAGTACATTTATTTATCGTAAGTAGGGTACTTATGGACAGTATCTAATAGCGTCTCACTATGATAGGCCACAAGGTGGCCGTGTTGAGTGAGAACGGCACCCACAGCATAGTCTGAAGCATCTGTCTCAATATCAAAGGGATGTTGCAGGTCTGGTAGTGAAAGTACTGGGGTTAAGCACAAGAGTTTCTTCAAATCATCGAACACTTGTTGTTGGTACCAGCCCCACGCAAATTTTTCCTTACCACCACCCTTGTTTATTTGGCTGAGGGCCCATGCAATATGGGAGAATCCCAACACAAACCTGCGGTAGAAATTGGCAAGGACCAAGAAGCTCTGAATCTCAGTGAGTGTTGTTGGGGCTGGCCAGTCACGGATGACTTGGATCTTGGCTAGATCAACATGTACACCATGTTGATCAATGATGTAGCCCAGGTAATGGACCCTGTCCATGCCGAAGGAGCATTTTTCCAAGTTGGCTTATATCATGTGTTGTTGTAGGGTGTGCAGAACCTGTTGAATATGTTGCAAGTGTTTGGCCCAAGTCTTGCTATAAATTAGAATGTCATCCAGATACACCACTACAAAGGTATTGGTGAATGGTCGTAGGATATCATCCATCATCCTCATGAAAGTGGCTGGAGCATTTATCAAACCAAAGGGTATGACCAATTATTCAAAAAGGCCTTCCTTTGACTTGAAGGCAGTCTTCCATACATCTGTTTGTTCTATCGGGACCTGGTGGTAGCAAGACTTCAGATCAATCTTACAAAAGTATTTGGCCCTCGTGAGTTGATCAAGGAGGTCATCGATTCGAGGAATTCGGTACCAGTTTCTGACTGTGATTTTATTCAGAGCCCAGTAATCAATACAGAGTCGTCAGGTTCCATCTTTCTTTTGTACCATCACGATTGGGCTCCCACAAGGTGATGAGTTGGGGAAGATGTGCCCCTTGTGGAGAAATTCTTGGATCTATCGCTTGATCTCCTCATTCTTTGGCAAGGAGCAATGATAGACTGGCCCATTGGGCAGCGGTGCACCAGGGGTCAGATCGATGGTGTGCTTGACCTGGCAGTGCAGAGGTACCCCTGTAGGTGAGGAGAAGATATATGAGTAATCTTCCATGACCTTATCTACTTGCTTCTGTTGTGTGGATAGGTTGGCCACAGAGACCCTGGATGTGGCTGTGATCTTTCACTTATTCTGAGAGTGAATCATGAAGAAGACAAACTTCCCTATCTGAGAGATGACCTTCCTACATTGTTTAGCAGATATCAAGGAAATAGCACTAGGTGGGACTGCCTCGGGTATCCTGTACAATTTCCTTTTCAAAGTAATAATAACACTATGAGGCCTAGACTCATATACAGCATGACATTTCCATAAATAAGGTTGGCCCAAAAGAAGATCACAAACTTTGAGAGGAGCAACATCACACAATACCTCATCTTTGAAGGGCTTGATGTCGTACGACAGTCGACACTGTTGGCTAACGCGGAGATCGCTTCCTTGGCGGAGCCATCCAATGGTGTATGGTTGTGGGTGTGGCATTGTTTCCAGGGCCAGCCGCTTGAAGACCTCTGCTGAGATGAGGTTCTTATGGCTACCGCTATCAACGATGAATTGCAGCGGGGTGCCTTTTACCCACATGGGTGAATGGAAGAGGTGTTCTCCTTCTTCTAGCTCGTCTAGTTCACCGGGATGGAGTTTGGTGGTAGCAACGGTGGCACTAGGTTCTGCGTCAATGATCCATATTCCCCTTTTTTATTCTATCTCAGAGTCAGAATCCGCATCTGATTTAGAGGCTTTCACTTCGGACACTAGCGACATCTTTGAGCGGCAGTCAGTAATGTTATGTCAAGGACTCTTATGGAAGTCGCACCACTTCCCAGTATCTTTCTTTGTCTTTCCGGTGTCCTTCTTTGCTTGCAGCCTAGACTGGTTGTCCTGATACTTTCCATCTTTGCTCTGTCCTTTGTTCGGTGGGTTGGGGCCACCCTTTCTTGGCTTTTGTTGTGGGGGGTTCTTAGGCCCAAATTGTCGCGTCTTTTGTTTGAGCTTCTACTCGATTTTGACGGCATATTGGTAGGCCACGCCCAAGGATGTGATGTCCAGAAATTCCATTTCGGTTTGGATGTATCTATGCAGAGCACCGCGATACTTGAGCGCTAGATGTCGCTCTGGATCTTTGATACCCAACTTGGTGCGCAAGGTATGGAAGATATTTGTGAAATTTTGCACTACTTGGTCTCTTTCTTGCCGCAGTGTGGTCCATTTGGTATACAGGTCGTCATAACTTTTGGTAGGGTAGTATTGTTCCTTAATAGCATCTCTGAAGGATTCCTAGGTGGTCATGACTAAAAATAATGAGGCTTTCTCTATTTCCTTTTGCTCACAGAAAGTTTCCCACCAATCTTTGACATGGGGAACGGCTTCGAGGAGCGCAAAAGTAATATTTTCTCTATTCAAAAAGTTATGGATAGAAAAATACCCTTCTAGTAGATTCAACCACTTGTCTACAGCATCTGTGTCTATATGACCTTCAAATATAGGAATATCAAATTTTATTTGTACCTTGAAGGGGGTGGTGCCTTCGTTCGAAGAAGATGCGTCGCTTGTTGGTAGCCACCGGAGGATTTGTGGGAAACTATCCATCATCTCGTTCCTCTATTGCATGAGGGCTTCCTCAATCAACAGTTTGAAAGGATATCCTGTCTCATCATATTTATTTTCTCCTGCCATGGGAGGTCACTTGGGCGTGCGAGAGCTTCTGTCCTCAAGAGAAACAAGCTCAAGACCCAACTCTTTGTACTCTGACCTCATTGGGGACATGCATTAAGACAATAAGGAGAAGACTGCTCTGATAACACTGATTTGGATTTTATGAGTAGAATGAAATGAATACAGATTATTAACAGGTGCTTAACACAAAATAATAGAGATACAGTAAAATTGGTTTTCTATTCAATAACGAAATAAGCTGAAACTGTAAAATGCAGCGGAAAACAAGCTTGTTGGAATGGTGGCAACTTATCTCTGAGAAGAGATGTGACGGCAGTGCGCATTCGCAAGAAGAAGGTTACAATGAGGCTCTAAAGGCATTTTTACAATAAGAAAGAATTCCAAAACCCTAGACATCCAAAAACCTAACCCTGGGACTTGAAGCGCCAAAAGTCATGTGGGCCCCATTTGGGTAAGTTAGTACATCAACTTCCCGGGGTCATAACTTTTGCATACGATCTCCGTTTTAGGCGTGTGATATCCCGTTGGAAAGGTATCATCGAGGAGATTCATTTTGAGGTCTCAATAATGCCTTTGAATATCATTGAGGAGATATATATTGAAAAACCTTCATTTAGGCCCTCAAAATGGCCCCGGAAGTTAAAACTGCTAAAAATAGTAAATTGCCAAAATTGTCAGAAAATTGTTTTGAGCCAATTGGAAAAGGTGGGTGGCCACCGATATCCATCTATATCACCCACCATAGGGGGTACCTCTAGCTCCAGGAGGTAGTTGACCCATCATAGTTGCCCCTGCCATCACTGCCCTGCGGATCAACACCCACCACTTTGTTGGTACTCCTACACACTGATCCAAGACTTCTTCATCCTAGATATGGGCCCATATTCCCTCTAGAACCCCCTATAGGACCCACTTGAATCGTCGGGGAAGATCCTCTAAAACTATTTCCACATCCCCCTGTGGATCTCTTGACCATCCTGCACTGGTATCATCTCGTCAACGCCTCTGCCCACCCCTCGCCTCTACTAGATATCGTCGAGCTGGCACCTGGACGACCTCAACCTCCCGACCCTGGGGACAAAAATATGCAAAACAACCCATATATAGTGTCAACATCCATACACATTTATGATCAACGTTGTCTATCAAAATCAAAAAGACAGATAACACACATAGCTCTCTGGTCCCAGTCCTCCCCAGAAGGTAGAATTATGTCTGGATCATGTCTGTAATCCATACCAATGTATGGAAACTGTAAAGTAACCTACGGAATTTGCCTCCACACTCGAGAAACTCTAACCGTAAAGTAATGGCTGCCCTCCCCCCAAAATGTCGGGCCAAAACATACACCTGTCGCATCAACCAAGGATCTCGTCACAGTGTTGGCACCAATAAAATTTGAGGGCACAATAGGGGCACCCTCTCTAAGAAAAAAGAAACCAAAATTGACCCAAAAGAAAAGTCACCGAAATTGGCACGCCGACACCAGTTCAGTTGGGACACTATCTAGGTTTGCATCAGCACACTCCATGCGAACACGTCCCCATCCAAGACCTCCTTAACCACTCTCAATTTCCAACCTATGATCCACTAAGTGGATAAGGATCCATAAATACTCACCACCATGGTCATTATACACTCTATCAGTGGGTCATCCAGGGCCTCAATCCGCACTACTGAACCCGACATTGGTTTCGGCCCAGAACAATGTCGTGTCATGATAGTCTCTACCCAATCCTCCCCTACAAGATGGGGATCAATCTCCAATGCCCTCCCCTGGAATGGGAATCCTATCAAAAAATAAATTTCCTCTGCAGTCGAGAACGTCAACTGCTCGCCCCATACCACAAAGCACTACATGTCAGTGCTCCACATCTGAATCAAAAACTATAGTAAGAACTCCCGTGACCGTATCAATGAACAGTCACAGTTAAAGAAATTCAGCAAACTGTAGGCCACCCAATGTCTACACACTATTGGTTGCTCCCTCACAAACTCTCTCAAATGATCCCAATCTCTCTCGCTAGTGGACCGACATCGTCACCAACTCTACTGATCACATGCATTCACCCAGAAACACCTGATCAGCTACCTCATACATCCAAAAATAATAATAATAATAAAATCATACATCCATGAGCTGGCGCACAGTGGGCGGATTTATCCAATACAGTTGCACAATTGTTACTCATATAGATTCACACTAATGTGCAAATTTCACACCCACAGTCGTGCATAAGTGCACAATTATACGTGTGATAGGTGTGCATCCAATGCGCGTCGGCCTATCTATCACACACGCCCATATGTGCAGTTATAATCCTCACAACTGCACATTATGTCCGGGTTTCCCCATTACAGTCATACATTCATGAATGCACGACTATTTGGGATAAACCCACAAATAATGTGCGGGAAATCGACTCCTACACACACACCCATCCGTGGGTGTTCACCGATTTCCCGCACACTATAGGGAACCTACCCTTAAAAAAACCTTGTAAAACCCTCTGTATAGTCCTTAGCTACCCTCCCTCAAATTCACAAAGTGCGGGACAATAATCCCACTAACATGTCTCTCACAATCGCCTGATTGGTAGCCCCAAGATCTCATACTCTTCCAAATCACCTCACAACACTCTCGCCAGATCACCAATAGTGTCGGTCCAAATGAGGTGGCCTTGTGGGCCCACCATCCATATATAATCCTTTTTTCCCAACTTCCACATTCTGGTACAAGATCCCAGAGCCTTTATTTTTCGAACTGTTCTCGGCCATGAGATCCTGATCCATCCATCTACACATTCATATTCATTGGGTTATCATCTACACTTCTCCCCAGAGGAGAATTTTTTTCACGCCACGTTCAGGTACGCATGTTCACTTTCAGTTTTATCAAATATTTGTTATATGTTCTGTTAACACTAGGAATCACCCTCAGATTGCAGAGAGGAAAATCCCAGTACCCATCAGATTATATGTAAATGTAAATGAGTGTTGAAAAGGTCAAATGGATAAGACTCAGGATAATAATGTTCTAACTCAAAAATCTAGTCTAGAATGCACAAGCAATTGAGGTCTTGATCAACTTCAGTCACTGAGTGGGAGTAAAATTGAATAGAAAGAATACTTTCGTGATGCAAATGTAGAGGTCTGCTATTGACATCGGGTCTTCAAGCAGTCTAAAGAGGAAAAACTCAAACACAAGATCTTCTTGAATTCAAAGTTTAAGGAACACTGAAGAACATCATAACAGTACTATAATCAAACATTCATCATAATACAGCTATAACAATCTCATGTGAATCATTCAATCATGAACACTTCAGTATAAGAGGAAATAAGATGGAATAAGAGAAACTGACTTATATTAATCAAAAATTCTCAAGTCAAGTACATAACCAAAGAACCAATATGCTTCATCAAAATATTACAATAAGGGAGCCTACCTCAACCATCTGAACCTTCTAAAGAATTTGGAATATCTATTTATAACAAAAAAGGGAAGGAAACAGCTAGAGGTGCAAGCTAGCCTTCCTACCATAGGATTCTTCAAATCATTTATTCAATCTAATAGTTGTGCTAACAACTATTCTATAAAAAAGGAAACATGTTGGTAACTAATCCAACAAACTTTTAACTCGCATGTCTTCATTGATGTGCATCCCTTTCCATGCCAATTGTCCTCCAGAGGTTGTAAGTTGTCATCATGCTGCCACCTATGATATTATCCCTTCTCCACATCATCTTCCACCCACGAGAGTGATAAACTTGAACCCCTTGATTTCGTGTACCAGTTGGTAGCGTCATTCAGTAGCGTGCTGGGTAGCAAGTTTTTGTAGCACCCTTGCAAAATACTCTACACATTTCGTAGCGCAGATCCAAAACAGGCCTATGGAATTGGTAACGTCGATCTTGTATATCTCTGTGTGTAATTTGGTAGTTCCACACTAAAGCGGTCCTGCAGAATTCGCAATGCCTGTCATCAAAACGAATTTGGTAGTGCCATTGTAATACATCCATGCGAATTCGGTAGCGTCGAGCTTGCACAACTTAAGATATTTGGTAGAATTCCTGTGGAATTCGTAGCACCATCATTAAGTTCAGTCTTAGGAGATTTGGTAGCATTGTAGGTAGAAAACTGGCAGGACATGCTAAAATGGATGATTCTGCAGCGCCATAGCGCTCCAGAATGTTTGTGCTCTTTCTTTATGAGGAGATTAATCTTTTGAAAAGCACAAAAAACTTGAGCTGGTAGGTTAGGAACCTATAAATGCCTGTATAAGTGGCAAAAATAATACATCATTGATCACTTACTCTTGCAAAAAGAGACCACTCTCAAAAATGAAGCTTATAACCCCCAACTATTTCATCAACCTAGCACTCCGTCTTGTGGAAGGAGGACTTCCTTCTAGGACAACAACATGATTTCCTTTTGTAGTGATGGGATTCTTAATTGCAGGTGTGATTTTCTTCACTATTCGTTCCTCTTTTTCAATGGCAACTTCAACCAGCACATTCAAATTCCTCTGGGCCACTTCATCCTTGAAGTGTTGAAATTATGCCTTGAGTTTTCTATTCTAAGACTAAAAGTATATGTTTTTCCTATAGAGGTTCTTGAGTTGTTTATGGAGAGGAAGAAATATTCTAGCTGCAAATCTTTCCAAATAAAGAGTGTTGTTGTAATTATCCATGAGACCCTTCATTTTAATCCTTTTAGATAAACCCTCTGATTTCAAGCGAGCAACCTCCTTCCTAGCCTCCCTGAGTTGTCTAATCAATTTTTTGAAGGTGTGATTGTTAGGTGGAGTGCTAATGTTGATAATCTCAATATGCTTCTTCATGGCTTCACCTTCATCTTTCTGTTGCACAGGGGCTCTGTCTACCACCTCAATAGGCTTCTCAATTCCTTTTCCATTATCTCTCTTTTTCTTCAGAATAGAAACCTTTGGTAGGACTTGTGCTTCAATAGCCTCCTTGAGATCCGATGATCTTGTGAAAGGCTTTCTCACTTTTGTGCTAGTTGTTGAGGGAGATGAAGAGAAATGCAATTTCCTTCCTTTCTTGGTTGTGTCTTTAGTGGAAGAAGGGAACTCTTCCAATTCTGGTGTAGGAGGAGGTGAGAAGTCTCTCTGTGGAGAATGATAAGCTTCCCTCTTTGTTTCTTCAACTTCCTTAATAACCTCTTTGTCTTGAGTAATGGATTTACTCTTTCTTTTCTTGCTTGTTCCTATTGGAGCATCACTAGTAGATGGAAAAGAACTTTGCATCTCTAACTGAGGAGTTGAAGATGTGTCCAACTTCATGTGAGAAGAAACAATGAATTGCTCCCAGGGAATGTTCCTCTTCTTCAATTATTCCATTACCAAGATTCTGATCAATCCAGAGTGAAAGACACTAGTGTCCACAGCCTTGGATTTGGCTTAGACTCTGTCAGACATTTTTCCCATGCTCCTCAACAAGTAGAAAGGGATATTCATTTCATATTTACCAATAAAATGAAGCATAATTCTTATATGGTACTGGTATAACATATTAAACCTTCCCTCACATGTGAAGTATCTCTGGATGATCTTCAACTTCTTGTCAAAATATTCAACTAGATGACTTCTAGCCACTCCCTTGAACAAGTTGTTAGTCTAATAATCTGGTTTGTGGAAGTCCTTGGAGAAGGTATCATTCAAATTCATATATTTAAACCATCTCTCCCCGGTGTTAGGAATCCTTGTGGCTGCTGCAATAGAGGCTTCAGACACCTCAAACTCTAGGTCTCCTACATTAGTCTTAAGGCCATCAAAATGTGAGGCAAATTGCCTTGCTACTTCAGGATGTCCTTTCTGCATGTTTTGGAAAAATGAGAGGCAACCCACCCTTTGAAAAACTTCCCTAACCATTGGCTCTACAACAAATAGGTGCATCTCTGAGGGTTCAGTTATGACCATCATGCCTCCCTTGTGAGATTTATTCTTTTGAGGTGTCTCCATGGGTCAAGATAAGGGATCAAATGATATGGTGCAATGAAGGCTAGGAGAGAAAATGGAGGCAGACTTCAATGGGAGAGTGATAGTGAACAATGTCTGCTCTTTCCTAGGATTCTCCTCTAACTCACACTGTTTTGATGGATTTTGGAAAGCAAGAGATGCAACTTTCCCTCCCCTTACTGTTTATAGATCTCAAACTGAACAGTGACAATATAGTGAAAAGGAAACTTCTTCAATGGTCTTTGAAAACCTAGCTAATGATATTCCAATCCAAATAGTAGAGGAAGTAGGGGAAATGTAGCGAGGTTTCAGCAGCGATTTTTCTAGCGAAGTGCGCACACAAGGAACAAACATTTGCTCGGGCACTCAACACTCAAGAACATAAGGAAATTGTGTGTTTGATAACTGAAAACTAGGTGTGGTGGCTGTAAGTATATGAGAGGGATATTATGGATGGAGAGGGATGAAGAATGGAGCGATTTGTAGACAGAGTTGCTACCAAAACTCAGGCAACAACTATCACATGAATTCATTATGCAATGGAGTGGGCTCACAGAATACCTGGAGGAGTAATGACAACTTGAGGCTCTACAACCAGTTAGGATATCACCATGACCATCTCATCTTCCAAATCCACCTCAGCAGTTGATCCCGTAGCATCGATGCCAACTGGTCTGAACTAGCAGTTTCAGCAGCGCTGAGTTTGAGAACATTCAAATCTTGAAACCATTAGCAAACTCATTAAAACCAAATATTTTAATGCATATTTTAATGAACCATGGTGTTGAAAAAAAGGTAGAACATGACCTCAAAGAAATGATGACGAATCATGGCAAGGAATAAAGGACAAGGCGTGTGCTACGGAAACTTCTAGTGAGTTGGCAGCGCTCTTTTTCAAAAAGATGATTTGACCACTTTTAATAGGACATAGGGACAACATGGCAAGGATATAAAGGTATGAATGGAAAGAGTTGTTGGATCATGTTGTCATTGATGCCAATGGTTTGATTGATTGATGTCAAGTGATTGATTGATGTCAAAGGATTGATTGATTGATGATTGATGTAATATAATATGTATTTTCCTTGATGAGAATGCATAGATGAAGATGG
>SNQJ01S0224411.1:11432-26216 GCA_010110895.2 Picea sitchensis | reverse complement strand
ATCGATGCATATATGTCATTCTTGCTCAGCTTGGTAGTGCATATTTTGTTTTTGTATCTACCTTTTATGCCACCAGAGAAGCTCTATGGATTGCTTATAAAAAACTCCCCCTTGAGTCCTTTTGTGATGTTTTGATTCGAGAGCAAGATAATGTTATACAACTTGGATTGATTACAACTATAAATCCAACAAAGCATTATTGGCCCATCAAAAAGATAAATCCAAGAATCCCAAGAAGCAACATCCTCACCACAACAACAAGAAAAACAAGGGTCCCAAACCCTCTTATCCAATTTTAGCTCCTAATGGTGACAAAGGAGAAAAATCTAAAAGTAATAAGACTGGAAGACATTGCAACTTTTGTGGGAAATATGGTCATGATGAGTCCAAATGTTTTAAGAAGATGGAAAATTTAGAAGCAACGATGAAGAAGAAAAACATATGTATCTATTCTACTTCTTCTTCTTTTTCTCATGGACATGGAATTTCTGCTTCTGGGTTCTCCTTCAATGCAACTTCTACCTCTTCTTCTAATGAGTGGCTTATTTAATTTGGATCATTTTATCAAATGACTAAGGATAAAGCCATGTTTTCTACTTTAAATGAATGTAACAACAAGAAAATTTTTGGCCCTTGACCAAGTTTTGAGGATCCTTGATCATGTTTGACCTATTTTTTGGACTTCGACTGGCTGTCGAAGGTGAAGTGCAAGACGAAGCAGAGATCACGGAATCTTGGCCCCTCTTTAGGTATTTTTTGGTTTTGGGTTATGTAACGGGTATGGGGATGTCGTCCCATGGGTTTACCCATTCTTAAGCCTATTTTGTAATATATAAATAGAAAGATAGGCGATGTAAGTAGTGACCGATGGTTGAGTTCTAGTACTGGCTATGTGATTAAGACTTGCAGAGCTAAGTGCAAGTCATCTTTAGTGATTTGTGCGCATACTATGTAAGGCTTTGTGCCTAGATCTACTTGGGGAAGGAGGATCTAGCGAAGTGCGTGCAGATCTCAAGTCTTATGCGGAGTAGGGTTCTGATGCTTTGTTCCTGTAAGAAGCTTGAAAAAAGATAATAAAGAGAAAAAGAGTTAGTGGATGTAGCCCTAGGGTGGGGGTGAACCACGCATATCTTGTGTTATGGTTTCTTTGTGCAATGTATTGATGTGTTTATGTGTTTACTTGTTTAGATGCTTTGATATAGATGAATGATAGATATATCTGTTGATTCTACGTGCTTAATAATATGGATGAATGGTATATCTGACCTATGTGGATGTGCTTAGTTCTTGAACATACTAGATCTGGTTGAATACTGTGATTCTCTGTAATTAGGGTTTTTTCTACGAAGTAGATGTTGGTTTAATACTAATGAACTGTGATAACTAAGTGTTATGTTAAGGCATTACAATCACAGATCTGTGTCCCAGCTAAGGTTGCAGACATCTGAGTCCTGCAACCACCCCTGCTTCTACCTTGGGTGAGACTTCATATGCTTCGCAGGTGTTGTCAAAAGGGTCGGTAGTTAGGATTTTGTTGGTGCGCTCTTGAGTGTTGAACCCTGGGTCTGCCCCTATGCCAACAAATGGTTCTGTTGTCGGGAAGAAGAAGCTTTGTGTGAAGATATAACCTGAAACTGTGATTGTTTGGAACTAAGGAAGAAGAAGCATTGTGCGAAGATCTAACCTGAAACTATGATTGCTAGGAACTGAGGAAAAGAAAGAAATCTCTGTGCGTAGATCTGTTGCTTGACTTGCGAAGCTTTGTGATAAGAAAGGAGGCAAATCTGAAGAAAAGAGATAAGATTTGAACGCATTGTGCACTAATAGAGGTAAGAATAGTGAAAATTTTTAGATCTAGAAGATTTGTGCTATGTCGGAAGTAAGATAAGAGGAAACTTTTATTTCAAGAATATGGATCTAGGTATGTTTGATAAATTTTGTCCTAGCCTGAAAACTAGGGCGCAACTAGAAGAAAGAAGATTTGATATGAGTAGATCTGATAAGAATAGTGAAAGATATGTTATACCTATGCATAGAAAGAATGTTTGGACTAATAAATGGATGCAGAACCCTAGAAATATTTTTTTGCAGGTTAGCTACCATAATCCTAGTGCGCAGTACAGGAAAGGTTGGGGATCATTTAAGAGAAAGAGAGGATTAACTCTTTGTTACAGTTGCAGAAGACCGAGACATCTTGCTAAGGAATTTTCTAGTAGAAGACCCAATTGTATTTTTTGTAAAGCTATGGATCATGAAGTTTTGGATTTCCCTAGAATGATTTATAATCTTTAAAGAATGAATATGGAACAAGTAGACCCTGAGAAAGGTCAAGAAACTAAGACCGTGACAGAACCCAAGAAGGAATCAGAGACTGTACTGTTACATATAAAAGAAACCCTGAATGACCACAAAGATACTAATCTATTAGAGATATTCAAAGAGAAAGAGAAAAGAGAAGTAAGAATAGGAGGTTTCGACATTGACTGTATTTTGGATGAGGAAACATGGGTGAATATAATGACAGAGAGAACTTGGAAAATTTTAGGAAAGCCTGCTATGATTCCTTCATTAGGAGTAATAGGATTATTTAGAGGAAAGTTGATAACCCTATGTGGAAGACTTACCTAGATATATATGAATGCTCATGTAACTTCGACACAAGAAGATTTTGAGGTTGTTAAATTTATTGAGAACACTGCCCCATTTGTTATGTTAGTAGGAAAACCTTGGATTGAAAGGGATCAAGCCAGAAGGAAAGAAGAATAAGTCTTAGAGAAAAAGAAGCAAGAATTGAAAGATTTCATGACTAAGAGGATCACACACTTGATTGAATAACATGAGAACATATCAAAGCTATTTAGAACCGAGGATGTCAAAGTTGGAAGAACGCAGGAAGAATCACAAGAGACTAAAACACCTGCCCCAGATAGAGAAGAAGTATTTCCCCTGAATCCTAGGAAAGAATCTCAACAACGCGAAGTTACTATGCCAAGAGGAGATAAGAATCAGAATGGAAAGAAGAATAACGAGATGAATATCACTGGGAAAAAGGCTAGAAATATCAGTAAGAAGAGAGAAAAGATCGAAAAATTACAGAAGATTCCAAAGGGAACTTCGCAGAAGGAAAATTTGCAAAAATGGAACTTTGTCGGGATAGCAGAATAGCGCCACATGGAACTTTGCCATGGCGAAGCAATATAGTCGTTGGAAACAGTATAACCGTTCGACTAATGCCCCGAATGGGTAGAAAGGAATTTGTGGTCAGAAGGCTCGCCATCAGACCGTTGGGACCGCGCCATAATGGACATAACTGAATTAATGAAGGTCTCTTGTCCGTTGGAAAGATCCATTACATTTTCATATACTTATTCCGTCGACTGTTGCACTGAGAACACTTTTGCAAATTTTATTAGAGAGAACTCATTGCTACCGCACTGTGATTAGTAATATCGACACCAGTTCTATTGTTTTGCACACTCATTCATCCATTCGATCTAAGCATGTATGTCAGACGAGCTCATCACTGAGGAGAAAATTGTCGAAGAAGTTCTCATCGATCTCATGGCCGAGAAAGTAATGTCTACAAGTATTCAAGCGTCATCAAAGAGAGGAGTGCAAGCCTCTCCATCAATTGCTCACAGATCCGAACCATCCTGAGTCATCACAAAAAAGAGAACCAAGCACAGAGATGACCTAGAAAATGCGAAGCTAATCCCGACCATCTTACCCGATTACATCCCGCCCCTGGTTGGCGCGGTGAGTCATGATAGTGTGCCGAGATATTTTGAGTACACCATGGTTACTGCATACCTCCCGAAGGGGATACACGCAATTAGAGTGCAGTAGGACAAGATCGCAACATTGAAGTTCAATGACTTCAACTTAGGAGACCAAAAGAACCATAGTATGCTTGCCCCATATAAATACTTGACCAGGATGAAGGGGAATAACTCGAAAATAATCCCCCAGCCATGGACGATGAACCTTGAGCAATCCACCCTGTTGAATGTAAAGAAAATCCCACACTTCGGAAGGCACCAGGAGGTTAACGCCTGTGTTAAGATCCTGGTCTCATGTTACCATGGCAGATACTTGTGGCTAGACCGACGTATCACAGTCAATCCGATGTTGATCCATAGGATCACTTGATTAAGTATGCAAGGACCTGACCCGCAAGACTTCTACCGAGGGAAATCCATAGATCACGCATTAGCACAGAAGATGAAGGATACCTACAACGATGTTGAGAAGGGGATGCGAGGCTACAAGGTAGCTTCCATCTAGAATGGCGCAGTGTGCCTAGCATGCTAATTAATTGCAGGAAATCTAGTAAGGAAGAATAGGCCCACGCAGTTCACAGGGTTTGTCGTTGACCTCACGGGGAAATGTATAGAAAGACTGCAGATGAACTGGGTGAAGTACCTAGTCAACCAGCTGGAGTTAGACTATCATGAAGCTCAGTATCATGGCTATGAGTTCCACTTCAGCTGGCTCCTAATCCTCATAGTGTTTATTGCTTGGGAGATGCCAGAAGGTGCGACCTTCCCGGACATTGAGTCATTTGAGCCACTTGCTGTGAAGTTCACCACACTCTGGTACTCAAGCGATATGGGAAAACAATGCCAGTCGAACGCAGTTTTTCATACGTATTATCTCCAACTGAAGAGGGTTATCGAATTTGAACCTCACATGACTTCAAACACCCTACAGTGGTTCCGACCCCTCATGAATTTTCGTGCAGATCGACACTTCATCTATATCACTGCGCGAGAAGATGATCATAAGGAGTAGCTTCAGTCATACTACAAGCTCACAGAAGAGGACCTCAAGGAGATAACTAAGGACTGGTAAGTAGAACTTCTTATCCCCATTGATCCTGCAGATATGTTTGACCCCAAACTTGATAGCTCAGAGGCCACTCACAAAGAACATGACACACTCGAACCCAACAAAAGGAAGAAGACCGCAGAAGTCCAAGACTTAAGCAACGCATCAGAAAAAATTGCTTCAGTATCACTTGGCCGAGGGGGTGATGAAAAAGTAGAAGAGATAAATGGCAAAGAAGATGAGAAGAAGAAAGGTGAAGTCACACCGCCTAGAGATGAGGTTGATCCCTTGAAGAAGAGGAAGGTTTCTCCCATGAAACCCTCTTCCCGAAAGAAATCCAGAGCCACCTTGACTAAGCTGCATACTGTGCTCATTGTTGATGACTTCGAATTTATCACAGTCGCTGCCGCATATGATTTGTAGGACATATTACAGAAGCATGAATCCAAGCATGAAGAAATGTACGACAAAATTGAAGTTGAACTCCGAGGGGTACAACAGGCCCTTCAGTCCAGTCGCGCATTGTCCACTGCACCTTTGTTGTCGGGAGAACCAAAGTTGGGAGATGAGCCAACCCAACTCTGTAGATTAGTTGATGCGACCGAAGCTCGCCTTCGTCGCGCACAGGAAGAAACATAACAATCCACCCATGCAATGAATCAAGTGCAAGAAGTAGTCATAGAATAATGTCGAGTTGCGGAGTAGGAGAAGGTTTCTCTCCAAACAAAGTTTGACGAGGAGAAAACACGGATTTGGCAAGAAAAAGAACAGTTTCTCACAGAACAACTCGAAGTGAAAGAAGCAGTCAACAGAGCACTTATCTCTATGATAGGTTTAGAGCCAAAGGTAGAAGACCAAGTCGAACATCAAGTAGAGAAGATCGTAGAAGCTATCCAATAGCTACAACAAAGAATAGCAGACTTAGAACTCTGAACAGTACCCAACACTCTGCAGGAGGTGAGGGATCAAAGAGAAGCAATTGCCTGAAGCATAATTGAGAGAATAAAGGACCTCACTATGGAATGTAAACAACTAAGTGATTGCAGTGCCTAGACTTATGAGAAACTCACTGAGAATCCAGAATTGAAGGCACTGGAGTCACAGCTCCAGGAGGCGAAGCAACAAGCAGAGACAATACAGGCGCAGTTGAAGCCCCTGTCAGATGTTAAAAGGATGAAGCAATCCCAAGATCAGGGCACTGCTCAACAACAAGTCCACACCATTCATAGAAGAGTCATGGAAGTGACTCAGAGGATCCAACCTATACAGGATGAGGCTTTCCAAATTTTCTCGACTGTGAGGATCCAACCCATACGTGATGAGTATTTTCCAAATTTTCTCAAAGATCGAAGGTCGAGGAGCATAACTGGAGCAAGTCATCACTGCAGTTGAACAACGCCTAGAGGAACCTGTCAATGAAACAAACATCCAAGAGTTCGTTGAGCAGGAGGCCATGGCACATCAACAAGTCGAAGCAACTCGAGCCAAGATCGAGGCTTTTGAGGTATAATTACCCAGATCAAAGTGACTCGGGACGAGTCACAGGTGAGCATTGGGGGCATGTTGGCCCTTGACCAAGTTTTGAGGATCCTTGGTCATGTTTGACCTATTTTTGGGACTTCGAAAGACTGTCGAAGGTGGAGTGCAAGACGAAGTGGAGATCATGAGATCTCAACCCCTCTTTAGGTCTTTTTGGTTTTTGGGGTTATGTAACAGGTATGGGGATGTCTGCCCATGGGTTTACCCATGCTTAGGCCTATTTTTTAATATATAAATAGAAATTTAGGTGATGTAAGTTACGACCGATGGTTGAATGCTAGTACTGGCTATGTGCAAGAAGACGTGATTAAGACTTACAAAGCTAAGTGCAAGTAATTTTTAGTGCTTTGTGCGTAGACTGTGTAAGGATCTGTGCCTATATCTACTTGGGGAAGGAGGATCTGGCAAAGTGCGCACAGATCTCATGTCTTATGCAGAGTAGGGTTCTAATGCTTTGGGCCTGTAAGAAGCTTGACAAAAGATAATACAGAGAAGAAGATTTGGTGGACATATCCCCAGGGTGGGGGTGAACCACGTATATCTTGTGTTATGGTTGCTTTGTGCAATGTATTGATGTGTTTATGTGTTTACTTGTTTAGATTCTTTGATATAGATGAATGATAGATAGATATGTTGATGCTACATGCTTAATAATATGGATGAATGCTATATATAACCTATGTATATGTGCTTAGTTCTTGAACATACTAGATCTGGTTGAATACTGCGATGCTATGTAATTAGGGTTTTGTCTGCGAAGTAGATGTTGGTTTAATACTGATGAACTATGATAACTAAGTGCTCTGTTAAGGCATTACAATCATAGATCTGTGTCCCAACTAAGGTTGCAGACATTTGAGTCCTGCAACCACCCCTGCTTCTACCTCGGGTGAGATTTCATTTGCTTCACATGTGTTGCCAAAAGGGTCGATAGTTAGGGTTTTGTTGGTGCGCTCTTGAGCGTTGAACCCTGGGTCTGCCCCTGTGGCAACAAAAATATTTTTGGTGATGATATATTTCTTAGTGTTGTGGGGTCTGGAATAGTTCATGTAGATAATGGTCATTTCAATCATGTATTATATGTTCCAAGTTTTTCATTCAACCTTCTATTAGTATATCAAACCACTCATTCAAGTGAAGGTAAATATGTAGATTTTTCACCTCACCAAGTTGTAATCAAGGATCTAAAATATCCTCAACATGTTCTTGCAACTAGATTTGTTGATGATATTACCAAATTATACAAGTTTGAGAACTTTGGGTCATCATCTCTTCTATCAGTTTTTGTTGCTCGTAGTGATGACTTGAGAAAAATTTGGCATGAGTGGATTTGTCATCTAAATTATCACTCATTGCAATAATTATGTAATCAACAGATGTTAATTGGTATTCCCCTTGTTTCTTAGAGAGATGGTGTTTGTGTCGGTTGTGTTCTCGACAAACATCATCGGGACAATTTTGAAAAGCGTACCTCTTGGCACACCTCGACCCCTTTGCAGCTTTTTCACAGTGACTTGTGTGGTCCACTTTCTTCTCCTTTTTTTTTGGGTGCAAGTATTTCTTAACTTTCATTGATGACTTTTCCAGATGCACTCGAATTTACTTCTTAAAACTTAAAAGAGATTTTTTTGACAAGTTCTTGGCCTACAATGCCCTTGTAGAAAAGCAATCTTGACATCAACTTCAAAGGTTAAGAACAGATAATGGAGGCAAATATGTGAACAATTAATTTACAAGTTATTGCACTACACAAGGCATCCAACTACAACACATTATTCCATATACACCACAAAAATGGTGTTGTTGAGAGAAATAACCGCACATTAAAAGAAATCACTAATTGTATGATCCAATCTAAGGGATTAAGTCTAAAGTATTGGGCAGAAGCCATTAACTGTGAAAATTACATAGTAAATCTCACTCCCACAAAAGATCTTAAATATATAAAATCATAAGAAGCATGGAACAAAATTAAGTCAGATGTAAGTCACTTCCATGTGTTTGGCAGTGTAGCATGGGCTCACATTCCTGATGAGAAAAGGAAAGCATTGCAGCCTAAAAGTGATAAGTGTATATTTGTTCGTTATTATGAAGATGTCAAAGGTTACATACTTATTCAACCACATTGTAATGAAATTATTATTAGAAGCAATGTTAAATTTGATGAAAAACTCTTGGTCTATGAGCCTAATTCAGTGTTTGTTTCTTCTTCGAACTACGAGCCATCTTTAGAATTTGTGCCTTCTTCTATTCCTATTCTGGTTTCTTCTTCTTCAGATGATGATAGTGAGGATGAAAATACACCTCCATATTCTCACCTTCCTCCATATGCGTCCATTGAACATGAACCTGCACCAAAACCACTGCTTCCTAGATGGGTTTGTTCAACACAAGAAGTTGTTGGTGATCTTGCCAGTGATCCTTCATATCATCTGTTAGCGCTCAAAATGTATTGGTAAATTATTTCCAAATCACATGATAAGAGGAGCATTAGGTAGAAGATTTATTTTTAGGTTTGAAAGTCATGAAGTCTTCGAGAAAGTCTTATAATCATATCAATTCAATAAAATGAGGATTTCACCTCATTAAATAGACCAAAAGTAAATTTTAGCTTTCGACGACTAAATGGTAGTTTTACAGTATTGTGAGTTGTCGAAAGTCAGGGATTTCAGCATCTAAATCAGATTTTCAAGGGAAAATGAGCTGTCGAAAGTGAAAAAGATTATGTTTTTACTATGTTGAGTCATCATTTTCAAATGATGATTCTGAGCGACTGGAGAATCATTTTGAGAAATGGGTAGAGGCTTTTGTTACTAACACCTCAAAGAACAATAACCTCTCTCAATTTTCCTACAGGTATCATAGATTGGGATAATAGAATTCATCTCTAAGCCCTAATTTTTGGATCTCAAAATTCCCATGTTTGACACAGTTTTTGAAATGAAAATCTCGGGCAAATGAAAATGAATATCCAAGAACTGAGAGAGTTTCTTGCTCACAAAAAACTAATATTCAAAAATATCTCTCAGTTTTCCAAAATATGTTTTTATTTGAGAGATATAGGTGAATATTTGAGAGGAATATTTCCAAAATTTTCGGCATCTTATCAGGGTTCACAAAGGTACTATTAGTTGTCGAATCCTTGGATTTTCGACAACTTATCCTACTCTGTTTCAGACACGTAAGTTGCCAAAATCATAGGGACTGGCAGATCGAGCTTCTTTTTTCACAAATCTCCACTTTTTTGTTCCAAATGGCACAAAGGGGGTTTCTATTCCAAGATAATAATTAAAGGCATCCAAATCACCTTTCTGTTCCAGTTTTTGAGGCATCAGGGAGGAGGAAAAAACCAAATATGCTGCTTATTTTTGGCTAAAACTGTATTTTTGACCAAGTGGCATTTCAACTTGATACATCATCTTATGAAGACCTATTGGAGCTGTCGAAGTTTGCAGAAGATGACTTGATAAGGGTTTACCCTCATTTTAGGATTAGATCATATATATCATATTATTTGATTTTGTTCTATTAAAGGGATGTAAGATCCAATTTTCTAGGATCCTGAACTAATTTGTAAAGGCTATAAAGCATGTGATTATGTAGATGATAGTGGGTTCGACTTTGGAGATTGGACTATATACTTTTGTATTCCTTAGACTTTTTGAATATATATCAGAACATAAGCTTCTTTTGCCATCTTTGTTCATACTTTCATATTCTCTCTTATCTATACTTGTATTGGAATATAATGTTCATCTATTTATATTTATTTATTGTATGATAACTGTCAACTTGTCATTACATCCATAAATTATAATCTGCAAGTATTTCACTTATTTTATCTAGCCCTTCATATATGCCTTGTGTATATGTTTCTGCTAGTATAATAGGTATTCTCCATACATTCATCTTCTATTAAAAATTTTGAACATCTGTGGTTGAAAGCCTTGTCTATCTGAATATGTTCATACATGTCTAGAGTGTGTGAGGTTTGAGTGAGTTCTCCATCTTGATCCATTTGATTAAACCATTGCAAGATTAGTTAAGTTACCAGGCATCTCTGAGATACAACCTAGGAGAGTTTCCTGGAGTGATAACAAATTGGCGCCATTGCCAGGGAGAGGAGATTGAAGCTCAGCTTCCTTGGGAAACGACATAGATCTAGTTTTGCTGATAGACAAAGCTTGGACATTTTCTTGGTTGTAATTATCTATCTGGCGGCTCCATGAAGGACAGATTCAATGAAGACTCCATTGTTCAGAAATTTGTTGGTGACGTCACTGGTATGAAATGAACAAGAGGTATGCATTTTGCAATTTCTCAATCATTTTTGGTTACCCTCATCTAGTACCTAGTAGAGATGATGGGAACATAGTATTCCCAAATTTCGAGGAGAAGAATGGGAAGTGCCAGCTGAACACTTGTTGGATTTTCATGATTTTATTCATCAGCTTGGAATTGTACATGAGGACGTCCAAATTAAGATTTCCAGGTATTCAATAGAGGGGATTTCCCTTGATTGGGGCAGATCTCTTACAGCTTCAAGCATTCACTCATTGACAAGTTTTCATTATGCTTTCTATTTGTTTTGTAAATATGAATTTCCAACTGAAAGTCTCTTTGAAGGTTGCTATGATGAATTCGAGAAGAAAGTTCAGCAGGAAGTAGTCTTTTCTTCTGTTTGTCGAGGTGAAAATTATATTGTTAAGGAAGATCTTCATGATACAAATAAGAATTGCATAGTTGTAGATGCATCAGACCTTATCTCTGTTGCACTTGTTACCTTTGATTTGCATGAAGGAACAATTAGAGAAGAAGATTTTTCTGAACTTTTTCAAGAGGTTGCCTACGATATATTTTCACCTGTGATTGGAGAGAAGGATCTGAGCATTGTTTGTCTTTCTTTGCAAGATACAGAGGTTTTCTGTCGACCTATTTTTGATAAGTATGCAAATGGAGAAGAGAAGATTTCTACATCAAATAATGTTGACTTGAGAAGCAGTCAACCAATATATGACATTTATGAATCTGATTTCAACGAGCCTTTTTATTTTCCCACTAAGGAACAACTTCATGTTGTAATTAGCCATTCCATGTTTGCAGAAGACATTGAATATGATGAGTTTAATCTGGTTGAAGATTTCATGTCTTCTCTTTTGTTTATAATGCCTCATGAACAGAAAATTGAAATCACCTACGAAGACGATATTGAAAAAGAAGGGATTAGCAGTCAAATCATCTCACAACTACTTTTAGATTTGCAGGAACCAATTTATGGCAGCTATATATCAGAGGTTGAAGAAAGGATTGAGAAGAAAGTATGATGCAGGAGCATCTACGACGCCAAAAAAAAAAACGAGCCAGCGTGGAGGAAAGAGAAGGACAGCTGGACAGCACCAGCGCATACCTTTTTGAATCACCTTTTTGAAATCACGATGAAGATTGTTGCGCCGTCGTTTGAGTGAATGCATTCATATGAAGCGCACTTGTATTGTAATGTAGATAAGAAGACATTAAATAGTTTTAATGCTGGTAGATAGGGTTAGCTGTAGATTAGACAGTTCCATTTCCAGGAGGGAAAACGAATATAGCCACCCATCTTGTGTAATTGAGATTATTATTCATATTATTATCCAGCATTAGCATAGAGAGCAAGAGAGAGCAGAGCAGAGAGTTCGTGAAGAAACCCCATGTATAGATTGAATTAATAGAAGAAATCTCTTGATTCAATTCCATGGCTGTGTTTGAGTTCTGTGTGTTGTTGATATTATTTTGTTGCATACTTGCTTCTTTATATGCTTATCTTCTATATGCTGCTTATGTGATTGCATATCAGGTTCGAAACCTGAGAGAATGAACGAACGAGTTTCAACCATTTCTCTGTTTGAGCCAGGAGATTCCTGCATAGAGTGCAGTCGAATTCCTCCGCATAGAGTACGTCGAGGAGGCTCTACAGTTAAACTCTCATTCTCATTCAACCCGGAGTTGATTTGGATTATTCGAGTCGTGCAGGTGAGTGCAGGTCGAACGGAACTTCCAGTAGCAAGTCTGAGAAGGGAAGGCCGGGTTGTTGTGACTGCGAGTGCATGGAACCTGGAAGTCTTCAGTATCGTTGAAGTGACGAAGGTCGAGGTCGAGCACAGGGAGAGTGTTCCAGAGAGCTCTGAAGGAGTCAGAGTTGCGGAAGCTCAAGAGGGATAGCACTTTTTCTCCTCAGTGGGAGCAGACCACAGTGGATTTCACACAGGGCAAAGGGGGTAAAGCGGAGAACCCTTCCAGAGGAAGAGAGTCGACGACTTAAACTTCTGAAAGAAAGGAGTCTTCAGGAACAGGTCGAACCCGGTGGCCATCGTGTATCGGCATATCGGGGTTGGCGAGCGCAAGCATTGCATGCACGTCGAGATCATGAGTCGTGATTTCCCGACTTAAACGGGACCGTCGATTGGAGCGCGGACAGGTGGCACGAGATCCTGTGGAGTCGGGATTCGGCCCTTCAGTGTTTTCAACGCTGGAAGGAGCACGGAGAGACAGCGAAGTCCTGAGTTACGACGGGTCCCATGGAGACTGTGTGGAGTATAAAACGTGGCATCGGCACCTCGATACTCGGGGTCCCGAAATGCGAGGGCTAGGCATCACGAGAGGCGATATCCCGAAGTATTGACCGTTGACCGTCGGGGATCGGGGTTTCGGCGTTGAGTGGAACGAAGCGGTGTTACGAGTCTCGCGATATCGCGAGATACGATCTCCCGAGACGCGAAGAGGAGATCACCGAGAAGTATCCTGTGGGTGACGAAACTCCCGAGAGGAGTTAGAAGGGTGTTGACCCTTCGGGCCTGAGAAGCGAAGAAGGTCCTGGTGGAGCGACCGGTTGCTGTGAGAGCGGGGTTTGCATCAGAGTGGTATCAAAGCGGGAAAGTCTCATCTATATATTTCAGATAGGAGGAGAGAAAGAGGAAAGGAACGCACTCTGATACTCATGGCTTGCGTCAGAGTGGAACTCTCTTTGTTCAGGTAGCAGAGAGAAGCAGATTTCGCCATGCCGCCCAGAAGAGAGAGGCAATCTCCTGATCATGAGGACAGGGATGCACGAAGAAGGGGTAGGCCAGCAGGTAATGCTGAGATAGAGCGAGAGATGAGAGATCTCCGAGCCAGACTCGAAGAAATGGAGACCGCCCAGAGACGTGGTGTTGGTGCCGCAGAGTTCAGTGATCCTGAGATTGAAGAGGAAGCTGGACATGCTGAAGAAGAAGTCACGGCAGAAGATGCGTCAACTGAGAGGTTGATTAGAGCCATTTCGAGGATGAGCTCGAAGATGAAGATGGACATTCCCATCTATGAGGGAAGTCTATACGCAAAGGAACTGCTGGATTGGATCCGAGAATTGGATACATACTTCGATTACGAAGATATCGAAGAAGACAAGAAAATAAGGCATGCCATCACGAAGCTGAAGGGACATGCAGCCTTATGGTGGGACGAGCTGCAAGAAGACAGGCTTTCCAAAGGCAAACAGAAGATCAAAAGCTGGGACAGGATGATTGCTAAGATGAAGGCGAAGTTCATCCCGAGAGACTACCAGATCACTCTGTTCAGGCGCATGCAGAACCTAAGACAGAAGTTGATGACGGTGAAGGAGTACACCGAGGAATTCTACAGGCTCAACATTAGAGCTGGTCATCGGGAGAGTGATGATGAAAAGGTGGCGAGGTACCTGAATGGGTTGAGGTATGATATTTAGGATGAACTGAGCATGGTTACCATCCGAACAGTTGAGGATGCGTACCAGATGGCTCTAAAGGCCGAAGAAAAGCTGAGCCGCAAGCAAGGAAAGCGAGAGCGAGGCAGAAGCCATCCCAGAGGCAAGACAGTTTCCCAAGAGAAAACTCAGAGGGCCAAGGAGGATTGGAAGAAGCCTCAGGGAAAAACCGAGAGAGGTGGAACCTCACAGCAGAGGCAAAATGATGAGCCGAGGAGGCAGCAAGATGTTCAGCAAGGAGGATATGCTGACGTGAACACATTTCCTCGTACCCGAGGTCGAGGCAGAGGTCGAGGAGGAGTTATCACGTGTTTTACATGTGGTAAAGACGGACACAAAGCCGTTGAATGTCCAAAGAGGAAGATGGACGGAGGAAAAGCTCACATCACTGAGGCGCAGAGGCGTGATGATAAGAGCGAAGATGCGGACAACGGTAGATCTCTTGGGATGCATAAAATTCTTTTGGCACCTGAGAAAGAAGTGGACAGCTCAGTGCAGAGGAGCAGACTGTTTAGGACAGCTTGCATAGCCAAAGATAGAAAGTGCAAAGTCATAGTTGACAGCGGGAGCACTGACAATCTCGTTTCAACCAAGATGGTGGAGAAATTGGAGCTGACAACAACTAAGCACCCGAGTCCATATAAAGTCTCGTGGTTACAGAA
>SNQJ01S0224407.1:0-12780 GCA_010110895.2 Picea sitchensis | reverse complement strand
GGCTTAGTATTCTAGGTTGTTTTGAACTACATCTAGTTGAAGTATGCAAGGTCAATAGATTGAAATATAGATACTTGGTCTCTTAAAATTGGTTTAAGAGAGAAGTTTTCTTATTGAGAATAAGACAATTTGTTATTTTGGCCATGATAATGATAATGTTTATTATTTTTTTGGGTATTTTTTCTTAAATTTAAAATATTTAGTTAAGGATCATGGAAGTCTTAATCTTGATTTAGTAATGATAAGATTGAACTCAATATATTTTAGTTTTATTGTTAAAGATTTCCTATAAATAAGTTTGTATGAAAGAAAAGGATTAGCAAATATGTGTAAGAATGGATATATTTTCGTTTAAATAATAAAGACCACAATGCTCTATCTCAATTCAAATAGTTGTAAATAATATTTTTTTTTTAGAAATGTCTCATAACTATTTTTTGTTTTTGTTAAACTAAAGAAAAGGTTTTCACTTTCACTTATTAGAGTTCTGAAATAACCAAAAAAATGTTGAGAAAAGGCTTAGCAATGAATTTCCCACCATTGCATCTTCTAATGATTCCTCCTTCCAGTTAACAATTATAATGAAATCATGTAGATAATAGGTTGTAACATACCCAACACCCATGTTGAGTCCCATCACTACATAAAATGACTTATCATACTAAATATGAATTTAAAAAAACCACATACATATAACAAAAAACCAAGGCGAAGCAGACCCATAAACAATTACAGCAAATAATAATATGTTGATTTACCCATGCATCTACGACATTTATAAAAACATGAATGCACCCAATATGCACACAAAAAAATATAACATTCAATAATCAATTTACACAGTGGAATAATTATAATAAAACAACAAAACACTTATATGTTTATAAATATAATCCAACTAGATGCATACAAAGGATGAATCTCCCAGCCATAGGAACTTTTTTTCCAAATCTCAACAATAGGCCACCCTCAAGCTCAGGCTATGAGTCCAAAAGTAGATTTGTCCCTCTTGTTGTCCACTCTCCACACATAGAACCCCCAAACCTATGTTCCAAACTCTAACAATAATTCCAATCCACCAACTCTCTTCCCCACAACTTGCACAACCCAAGGAATGTACCCCCTTCACTACTCATAGTCCCTCAAATGGTACCATTCATTTATTAGGGCTTCCAATGCACTAGTTTGTCCATGAATCTCTCAATTGGGGACTTCATGAACTCTCAAGTGCTTCGGGAGTGTTCACAACATCCTTCACAAGGATCTTGAGCCATTTCCTCAATAGGATACGCACCACGGGCTTACAACCTGTTTTATAGAAACACGGGCGTCATTTCCACCATAACACATAGCCAAACAATGGTTTCCTTCAAGCACAAAATGGTTGGTTTTCTTCCCAGTACTCAGCTCTTCCTTTACTTCCCAAAATATGCATGAAAAAACTATCTCTATTATGCATATGAATTTCCCTTCTTCTCCCTTTCTTTCTTGACTCTCACTCTTCCCAAAGATGACTTTCCTTCATTCCATGCTCTCCAATAAATATGGGATATGACCTCTCACACCCACCCTCTTACATGAATTACAATATTGTCTTTGGGAACACTCAACAATAAATAGAAGTTTATACACAAGGATAATAATTTCAAGAATGTGGGTTGGATTGATACCCATAAAAAATTCCCCTTTGGACCCCTCTCTCTTCAAGAATTATATCCCCCCCCCCATCATTTTCAATTTACAGGCACACATGTCTATTTCTCAACATAAAACACAGTCCAACAATGGTTTCCTTCAAGCACAAAATGGTTGGTTTTCTTCCCAGTACTCAGCTCTTCCTTTACTTCCCAAAATATGCATGAAAACTATCTCTATTATGCATAAGAATTTCCTTTCTTTCTCCTTTCTTTCTTTTGACTACTCTCCTAAAAGATGACTCTTCTTCATCCCCATGTTTCCAATAAATATGGATATGACCTCTCACACCCAATCTCTACATGAATTACAATATTGTCTTTGGGAACACTCAACACAAATAGAATGTTATACACAAGGATAATAATTTCAAGAATGTGGGTTGAATTGATACCCATAAATAAAGTCTCTTTGGACCCCTCTCTATTTTTGAATCATATCCCCCCCATCATTTTTCATCTCTTTCATATCAGAATCCGCTTATTACTACTTTTGTTAATGTTCATAATATGCAATTCATCCCCTGTGCATATTAATCAATATTAAGCTTCCTTAATCATATTGGGCACACCAACCTAATCTACATAATTACATTACACTTAGGGTAAAATGGGATGTTACATTCTCCCCTTATTTTTTCACTATCTCAGTGCATCACACCATACATATTATTAATTACAATTCTAGGCTCTCTAGCCTTTAATTGATATATAGGCTCTCTGACCTAATATCACATAGACATTCTAGCCTAAATATAAATACATAAGCACTCCATCCTCAAAAACCATAAACACATAGGCTCTCTAACCCCAAAACATAGATACATAAACCATTGGAATTATCCTACAACTTTCCCAATTTCCACCAACTTTCCCAACCCAAGAAATGTACCCCCTTCACTTCTCTCAGTTCATCAGGATGTACCATTCTTTTATCAGGGTTGATCCAAGGAATGTTCCCTCTTCATTGATCTTATTCCATCCGGATACACCATTCGTTTATAAGGTTTTTTTGAGAACATGTGATTGGGAATCTTAGTATTCAAAACTCAAGGGAACTCACTGCTAGGAAAAATACTAGGAAAATTAACCAACAACAATGTTTTTTTTGTAGTGCAACTCACACATGACTTCACTCTTTAGGCCTGAAAACCTGGTTCTTCGAAAATGCAACTCCCACAATAGGATTTCACTCTTCAAGCTTGACAACCTAGTTCTTCGACAATGCAACTCCCACATAGAAGTTCACTCTTCAGGTATGACAACTTGGTTCTTCTACAAGCCTAACAACATACTTCTCCTACAAGCCTAACAACATGCTTCTCCTACAAGCCTAACAACTTGCTTCTTCATGTCTTACTCACCCTCTAGGCTCAGACATCCCTTTCACTATTATACAGTTCCTCAGGTGATCCTTCATTTTCCAAGACATTCTTGCACAAATGAATGGCAACTTGCTACTAGAGTTCCACTAGAAATTTATAACCTATGGAAATCATCCCATCTGCATCATATGCATGTAGTCAATATGAGACATCATCATAAAATTTTCGATTATAAATTTTAAAATATGTTTTGTATAGGAAAATAGAATTTTCTAGCATGATTTTTCTGATAATTATGTTTGGCTTGCGCAGTAGTAGACATCGGTCTCCTTTATGGGCTTACATATTTTCCATATCCAATACCATTCTTCCTATAATTTTCTCAATTTCCATGCTACAACATGAATTGTTAGCATATCATAAAAAATTCCAAAATCTATTATATATATGAAAAATAGAATTTCCCAAGCATGATATTTATGCTCATTATGTTTGGCTCTTGTAGTAGTAGGAATTGGTATTCTTCATGAGATTATGCCATTTTCATATCCAAGGCTATTCTTCCTACAATTTTCTCAATTTCCATGCAATCAAACTAAATGTTAGCATATCATAACAATTTTCAATTATTAATTTCCCAAAACTATTTTATACAGGAAAAATAAAATTTCCCAAACATGAGATTTCTGCTCATTATGTTTGGTTCTTGAATCAGTTGGAATTGGTATTATTCATGGGCTTATGTCATTTCCATATCCAATACCATTCTTCCTGTAATTTTCTCGATTTCCATGCAGCCAAACGAATTTTTAGCATATCATAACAATTTCCAATTATTAATTTCCCAAATCTATTTTATACAAGAAAAATAAAATTTCCCAAGCATGATATTTATGTTCATTATGCTTGGCTCTTCTAGTAGCAGGAATTGGTATTCTTCATGGGCTTACACCATTTCCATATCCAATACCATTATCCCTACAATTTTCTCAATCCTCACTTTTCCAACAGATTGTTAGTACTCATGCACATTTTCAACAATTTATGAAATGATATTATAATTGTATTTAACTAGTAATTCAATCATTTCCAACCATTATTCATATTAAAATGGAATGAAACTATCATTCATGTACATGCATTATCAACACACCAATCCTTTCATAATGCAATCAAACTTTACCAATAAATAAAACCAGTGTGTCAATAATCATGGTCACATCTACACAATGCATCCTTGCATTGACTTCGGAATACCATCTGTTCATGTCATGCATTCCATAATGGTGATTTGGAAAGTATATCCCATGCATTAACACAATATCCAAACTCTTCCCCATTTACATGTATGATCATTTGGATACCTTCATCTTCAACCCATACACAACATTAGGAATATAATTCTCTTAGTGTGCTCCTATGTGAGCAAAGAGGTTGCAGTCCAAACACCAGTTATATAGGGAAAACCATTATACACTTGGATGGTTCTATAACCTTTCCATTTCCAACCACATCATGACCTCACACATGACCATTTCTAATGGAATTCATTTCTACAACAAGAGTAATGTCTCCTATCTTAACTTCGTTATGATATCATAACCAACGTAATACAATATGCAATTAAATTTTACATAAATGCATTCAAGCATTAATAAAATTGGTATAATCAAGGCCCTTTTCCTTTGCACACCAATTCAATATTAAAATTTTTCTGAGGGAATTCTTACCTCAATTCCCTTCATCATTTATGCATCATAAACAACCCCAAATGCATACCTGCATGATTGTTATTACATGAATTGATGCTACCTGATCAACTGATACTTTGTAGAAAATCTCAGGCTCCCTTACCAACCCTTGATCAGCATTTTACCATCCTCATTTGTCTTCACATGGATGTTTTTCATATGCAACATCATTGTCAACATATTCATCCATTCTATAAACAATTTCTTGGCTACACAATCCATCATTAGTCTTATTCAAATATCACAACATCATTAATATATATATATATATATATCAGTAGACCAATGGCCACTCTTAGTCTACAAGAATGTTCAATCGTGTCCATATGCACAAACACACATCCATATGCATTAAGCATTAAATCTTATCATTCCCACTTCATGCACATGCATTCTATGTTTATCATATGCCTCATGCACTCCAGTGCATAATTATTTCAGCTTATTTATTTATTTTGTTGTTGTTGTAGATGGTCATCCTTGAATTCCTATAGATCATTGTTTCTCTGTGCACTATCATTTTCTCATCTGTACACTATTGATAATAGAGGCATATTCCTTTCCTTTACCTTATACCCAAGATTCCTACCATTAACAGTTGTTTTAGCATGTGTATCCTTCCACACATGCATGTTTTTAGAATTTAATCTAGGATTCTTGGCATAAAAATAAAGCCTATGTAGTCCATTGTTTAGCTTTCAACAACCATCAAATCATGGATCTAACCTTTCAATAGGGTATTTATATAGTCCCTCCTCATGAGACTATCTTAGCATGCAACTTCTTGATGCACTTCAATCTTTTTTATTGTTCACCATTATTAGCATGAGACTTCAAGGCATAAACATAAACATGTTTCCCTCTTCCATTATGCACATTAGTGCATATCTTTTTCAATTTTATTTATGTGGTTGAAATATTGTAGCTCCTTTCTGACCTTATCTTCTTATTGAGCACCCCTAGCTAAGCTCAACTTGGCCAACTTTCATTTCCATCCAACCTATCCACTAGTGCTCCCATCTCACAGTTGCTTCCTTTATACAAAGAATCATGTTCTGTAGCATTTCACTTCCCTTTATAGCTCTTTGATTCTTCAATAATTGTACAAGATTGACCATCTTCCTTAAAGTTTGAATACACCCTTCTAAATCGTTTATTCCCATAATGTTTTCTTTATGCATCTATCGACACTCTTTATCATACATTTTCCTTCATTACTTCACCCTTGAAGTTCTGACATTTATACCATGTCTCCACTATGCACTTCTGATAAAAGAAAGTGGAGGTGCTACTGCAAATATACATATATGATCCTTGGATATGATTCACCTTACCTTCGTATATGCATTATGTAACTCTTTGTTGGACTACTATCTTCTTGGATTCCCAAATCCTCATGGTTGCACCTAAATTCATCTCATAACATTGTTCATTATTTTCCCTTGATCATCTTCTGAATAATCCTTAGCATACCACTCTTTCTTCAAGTGTCTCTACTCATCCTTAATACCGATTCCAAACTCTTTCACCTGCTATATAAACCATCGTGCCACCTTTCATCTATACCCATTGCTCGTGTGTTATTATAAATTGTGGATGGGATTTCTTACCTAGCATCCACATTTGATATGCACAATTTCCATCTGGAAATATTTTGTTTGTTTATTGATTATCCAAATAAAACTTTAATATAGGTCTTCCAAACTTCTCATTGCACCAAGAAGTCTGATCCTTACAGCTTCCTAAAGAAACCAATGCACATTTTTGAAGAACTGTCCCTGTCATTTCCTCATTCCTGTAGATTTATATTGGATCTTCCACATATATATAGACCTCCTTATTAACCTTCTATGCTCCAATATCCCACACCTATGACTCTCCTCCAACCATTGGACCACCGACCACCATCCCACCCCGCACAATATTCTATCTAGATCCTCGTCCTTCAACTTTAGCTTGGTCCACTGAGCCATTGGACCACCGAACCATTGAGGAGATCACCACCATGCTCCATTTCATTCCTAATATATTTTTGGTCTGGTGAAAAAAATACTCTCGTAGGATCCATACCTTCACACCATTCTTCCAATGACAAGTGGTGGTAAGACAACTTTTCATAGGGTAACAGTTGGCATGTATGGAGGGTTACTAGACTTTGACTAGGAACTGAGTTGGAAACCAAAAATTACTCTATGATCAACCTCTGTTAGGTTGCATGGTTCTTCTTTCCTCATGCACAAGTGACAAAGGGTTCAGTTTTGAATATATATTGTTCTGGTGAACTCTTCCCCATGCATGTGGTATAAATAACACATTTTACAGATCGATGACCGAGGATCCATGCTAAGGCTCAATCGATGGTTGTTGAGCATTGTCTTCTGGGAGGAATAACTCTCGATTTTGATGCCCAAATCACAAAAGAGTGAGATCGTTGGAAATCCAGGGCCATGGAGATTATCTTGGACAAAGTTTCCATGGCACAAATAATATTGTTGAACCATAAAGTTATCCCCTCCAACGTTGTCTCATAGCAATTAATTCACTCAGTAACTTTTAATTAAACTTCCATTGTGAAACATACCAAGATCAACAAACCATAAGTTCCTTTCATTTTGGAAACTCAATCCCAATCCTTGGTTATGAGGCAAAGCCAATGGATCTCCAAGAACAATAGTTGTAGCATGTTCTCATAGTGTTTTCTCATTTGGCCTTGTAAAAGATTTATATATGAGAAATTTAACTCTCATACAATAATCCAATAATTTGTCATTTCATCACCAGATAAGAAATTGGTGAGATCCAAATTTCAAAGGTCACTTGCTTAAAATTGCTAAACTGCTTACAAAATAAAGTTCAACATTCAAGTGTTTTATACACCTCTCATACTGAACAACAAAAAGATAATTTCACTCAAGAACTCGTGTCTTGTAGCAGGCTCTTGAAGGCCCGGTGCTATAACCTATAAATCTAATACCATTTTATAATGTACCCAACACCCATACTAAGTCTCGACACTATGAAAAAAAAATTATCCTTCTAAATATGAATTTAAAAACACCCCATACATATAACAAAAAAACAAGGGGTGGCAGGCCCATAAACAATTATAGAAAATAATAATATGTTGATTTACACATGCATATACAACATTTATAAAAACATGAATTTTCCCAATATGCACACAACAAACATACAAAATTCAATAATCAATTTACACATTGGAATAATCATAATAAAATAACAGATCACTTATTTGTTTTGTAAGAAAGTATAACCAATTGGTTTGCATATGAAGGATGAACCTCTCATCTGTAGGCATTGTTGTTCCAAATATCAACAGCTAGTCACCCCTAAGATGAGGCTATGAGTCCACAAGGAGATCCAACCATCTGACCATCTACTTTTCACACACAACAACCCCCAAACCCAGGTTCCAAAATCCAACCTTGATTCAATCCATGTCTCTTCCCCACAACTTCCTAATGCAAGGAATTTACCCCTTCACTACTCTATGTCCCTCAAGTTGGTACATTCATTTGTCGAGGGCTTCCAATGCACTATGTTGGCTAGAATTATCTTAGTTTTGGAGTTCATGAACTCTTAGTTGCTTCAAGAGTGATCACATGACCTTCACAAGGTTGAGCCATTTCCTCAATAGGAAAGACACTACAAAATTATAACTTGTTTTACAGGAAAATAGGCCTCATTTCTAGCATAACACACAACCAAAAAATGTCTCCCTTTAAGCACAACAGTAGGCATTGTTGTTCCAAATATCAACAACGGGCAACCCCTAAGATGAGGCTATGAGTCCACAAGGATATTTTTCCCTCTGTTTTTCCACTCTCCACACACAACAACCCCAAACCCAGGTTCCAAAATCCAACAACAGTTCCAATCCGCCAACTCTCTTCCCCACAACTTCCACAACCCAAGGAATTTACCCCCTTCACTACTCACAATCCCTCAAGTTGTACCATTCATTTATCAGGGCTTCCAATGCACTATGTTGGCTAGAATTATCTTAGTTTTGGAGTTCATGAACTCTTAGTTGCTTCAAGAGTGTTCACAACAGCCTTCACAAGGTTATTGAGCCATTTCCTCAATAGGAAAGACACTACAAAATTATAACTTGTTTTACAGGAAAATAGGCCTCATTTCTAGCATAACACACAACCAAAAAATGTCTCCCTTTAAGCACAACATGGTTAATTCTCTTCCCAACACTCAACTCTTCCTTTACTACCCAAAATATGCATGCAAAAATTGCCTCTATTCTGTATACGAATTTCCCTTCTTCTCCCTTTCTTTCTTGACTCTCACTCTTCCCAAAGATGATTGTACTTCAACCCATGCTCTTGAATAACTATGATATGTGACCTCTCACACCCACCCTCTTACATGAGTTAAAATATTGGATTTGGGAACACTCAATGACAAATAGAAGTTTATACACAATGATAATAAAGGAATGTGGGTTGGATTAATACCCATAAATAATTCCCCCTTAGACCCCTCTCTCTTGTTGAATCATAGTCCCCCATCATTTTCATCCCTCTTGTATCAAAGCCAACAATTACTAATTTTATTAATCATTTCAATATTCATAATATACAATTTGACCCCTGAACATATTAATAAATATGGGATCTTTTCCCCAATCATATCGGCTCACCACCGTAATTCACATTTATAAAATTACATTACAATATGTGGGGATTAAAACTAGGGATGTTACATAGACCTTTAATATGACCACTGTCCAAATAGAGAAAAACTATACTAGAGTGAAATTATACGAACACTAGGCCCTTAAATATGGTCATGGTCATGTGAAGTTTTGTTATCTTTGATTATATATCAAAATATTGGATACTATGATTCTTGAAGGGGGTTAATTATATATTAAAATACATGAAAAAAGTATTGGGTATAAATAAACTAAATCACATCTCATGGAAATAAAAATAGGTTTTGTCCTAAATAATAACTAAAGTATGTAGATTAAGATATAAAATAAGAAGGAAGAAGGGAAGAACTCGAGGTATAAAAGAGAACATGTTGACTATATGTAAAGATATAGGTGAAAACAAAAGATAATTTACAATTGTAATAATTTTACTTCAAACATTATATCTTTGCGGTTTTGACCTTTTTGACGGGAATGATCTCTGCAGTTACTCTCGGTGATGAAAACCATAATAATACATAAATTTTATTTTAAATAAGTTCACATAAATTAACCTATATACGGTTTTGAATAGGAATAATACTTCTCTGTGATTTTGAAAGAGATAAATTTACTTCGAACATTATATCTCAGCAGTTTTGAACAGGAATAATACTTCTCTGTGGTTTTGACCTTTTTGACGAGAATGATCTTTGTTGTTACTCTCAGTGATGAAAATCATAATAATTCTCTATGGTTTTGAACTCTCAATGATGCAAATAATCTCTGTGGCTTGATAAAAAGAATTAGACTCTTCAAAGATACGATTCAAACTCAGATAGAGGATAGATTTTTAGGGGTCAAGATTCAATTGCAGAAAATGGAAGTTATAATTCAAGAAATGGAAAAGAAAAAGAAATCAACCCAAGACAGATAGGTTGAATAAAATCACAACTTGAGGGATAGGATTAAAGAGCTAGAAGAAAAAATAACCCACAATTTGACCCTTAGTAGTTTAGAAAACAAATTGGATATCAAACCCATCAAAGAGGAAATGAATAATCTAATTGAAATGGACAATGAGCGTAATAAAAGAGCCTTGAACCTCATAAATTTTGGTATAAAATAACAACAAGAGGAGGATACACTAGAAATAGTAAAGGAAGAATTAAAAAATAAATCAAAAAGTGAAAGAAATTACCTCATAGAAGCAAAGAGGATAGGAAAAATAATTGATCACAAAGATAGTTTGATTCATCTTAAAGTAAGTTGTAATGACTATAAATATAGCATACTCAATAAATC
Source organism: Picea sitchensis (assembly GCA_010110895.2). Lineage (NCBI taxonomy): Eukaryota > Viridiplantae > Streptophyta > Pinopsida > Pinales > Pinaceae > Picea > Picea sitchensis. Next base: position 2,036 of record SNQJ01S0224407.1, on the reverse strand, counting down.
TCTGAGTTTAAAAGGGTCAATAATATTTATGAATGAAGACCTGATTCCGAAAGACCAAGTTGAATTAAGGAATGAAGTTCAAAAGGTAAAAGAAGCCAAGAAAGAAGGAAAATGGTCAATAATTAGAAATTGAAAAGCTATTGTTAGTGATAGATACTAGAAGGATAATAATAAATTGGAATTTTGGACACTCGGGATCCTTTTTTGGAACTATCGTGGCTTTCCATGGAGCAAAGGTCCTATGATAAGTTGGATCTCGAGTGATATTGATATTATTTGTCTAGTAGAAACTTGGGAGCATGAAGAGTCTAAGGTCCCTAACATAGAAGTATTTGTCTTGTGGTCAGTGTGGATCAAAAATCACTATCATAGAGGGATAAGAGGCATAGATTGTTATATTAGAAAGATATTTTTTTCTCACATTCAACTTCAGATCAACCCTCTCAATTAGTACATTTGGATAGAAATTTCATACATCAATGCTAAGAAGATGTATATATCAATTTTCTATTTTGCACCTATTAATTCTACCTTTTATAAGAAAAACATTCTAGATAGAAATCATCCCTATAATAATTTAGAACAAGATATATGTAGTTTGAAAAATGAAGGTAATATCCTGTTGTTAGGAGACTTTAATGCTAGGATTGAAACTAACCAAGCTACTCTTTTAATAAATGATTCCAACCATAATCCTATATGGCTATATGAGGACCGTTTTTAGCTAATAGATACAAAAGAAGCTCAAAAGACCTAACTGATAATTTATTTGGGATTGAGCTAGTCAAGTTTTGCAACTCTCAAGACTCAATAATTTGCAATGGAGTAATGAAGTGGCCAAAATCCAACCAAATGAATTTTATTCATGGGATAGGTAGTAGTGTTGTAGATTAAGTGATATCTGACATCTCTTTTTCCAATCAAATAGTAACTTTTGACCTTTTAAAAGACCATGAACCCGACTATGATCATATACCTTTAACCCTAACTCTAAACTTTTCCATGCATAGGAGCACCATTGAATAGAATTCTAATAATCAAAGGAAACTTCTCTTTGACAAAATTAAATTTGACCTTTTCTTAAAGGATTTAAATATTGAATTATATCTCCTAACTTGTAAGGACAACATTGAAGACCTCTATAATAATTTTACAACTACCCTTTCCACTTCCATTAACAAGTTCTCTTTTGAGGTGTCCTATAAAAAGAATAATAGAACGACCAACCCTTGGTATGATAAAGAATGTAAAATTTATGGTAAATCCATTAGGGATGCTTCTAATGAGTCCTTAAAACTTGATAAGATCAATATGTACAAATCCATAATTAAAAGGAAAAAAATGTACTATATCAATAAAAGGAAAGAGAAACTTTCACGACTATCTAAGCTTGATCCTAAGAAGTTTTGGAGGAAAATTATAATCCACAATACTAAAGAAAATAATATGATTCCCTTAAGGGATTGGAATTCCTACCTTAAAATTGTTTATGAGTTCCCTAATTCCATGGACATTGTTCCTATTGTCTCTACATAGGATGAAATTTTTTCTTTGGATCACATAGATTTTTGGGTTAAGCGGCTTGAAAATGGGAAATCTAAGGACATTACTACCAAGTTGAAATTTTTAAAATCGGAGGGCCTATCCTCATCCCTCACATGCACAAGCTCTTCAATTTAGCAATCAAGCAGGGCTTCCCTAAACCCTAGATGCAAATCCTCATTGTTCCTATTTTTAAAAATGGGGATAGAAACATTCCCTCTAATTATAATACCATTATGATTAGCCAGATTTTAGCTAAGATTTATGGAGATATTTTGGAAAATCATATTAGTCTTTGGCTAGAAACTCACGGTAAAAAAGCTAAAGTTCAGGTCGGGTTTAGGAGATAGTTGTTGATATTTCTATATGAGATGATATCTGATCGATGTATTATTACAATGATGAGTGTTCCATATATAGAGAACATATGGTGATCATCCATGAAAAGATGCATCCCTTGGATAATCAATAACTATTTATTATTATTATTATTA
>SNQJ01S0224406.1:0-14784 GCA_010110895.2 Picea sitchensis | reverse complement strand
TAGTGTGGAGGCATGTCTCTGGGAAAGTAGGTCCTCCACCATATTAGTATCATCATAGATAGCATTTATGTTCCTATAATTTCATTTACCGTCTAGTTCATAAAGAGGAGAAAAAGGATAGCATGAGCTATTATCCTATGATTGTTCAAAGATACTAGAAAGACAAAAAGACAAAACAAACATTATGCATTGGATGCAGAATTTGTGTCCTCCATAGCCTTTCCCTTTGGCTCCTTGTTTTTCTTTGTCTCCTTGAGTGTACAGTTCGACTGTTGCGATTCTAAATCTAGAGTGATGGGATTTTCTTATGTTCCTTCTGAAACCTGTGAACTTTGCTTGTGGGTGGTAAACTCAACTAACTCATTGAATTGGAAGAAAAAGATTCCAATTCTGAACATGGCTTTACATATTGCCTCAAACTTCCCTTCAAATATCCTTATTTTTATGGAGAATGTCTTGTTGTTGTTCCTCCTAGTTTGTGAGAGCCTAAGTTATCAAGGATTTAACTAGCCAATAAGCTTTTGAGATCTTGAAGAACTTAGTATCACAAGTAGAAGAGAAGACAGGAACTTGACACCACCCCTCAATCTCTTCCAACACATGAATGTCACTCAATGTCCGCCTCTTTTGTTTTTTCCCTATCTTCCATCTCTTCTATTTTGTCCTTAGTACTCATAACAGTTTGCTAAAAGAGTTGTTCCTCTCTTATAGCTTCCTTCTTTGCTTGGGACCAATTTTGGGGCTTTCTTGAGGCCAACGCCTTGAGGGAGAAAGCCCATGGTTTTCTACTTCTCCGTCCCCTAGATCTGTCATCATTACTCTTCGTTGTTTTGGAAGAACATAGACTTATGGCCTGGATGAAAGTTAAGTCTTGTGAAAATAGGGCTTGTTGTGCATCGTAGTAAATCTCCCTAAAGGACTCCTAAGACTCGACACACTTTGCAAAATGCACCAGTCTCTTGACTCGACCCCTATAAGCAGAGAATCGAAACACTTCCCCATTCCACACCGAATGTTTGGCACTAGAGATTAGACAGAGGAACTAAAGAATCAAGGGGGTGTTTCCTAAGCTATAGATAATCAGAGGCCCAGAAAAATGCCAAACAAAGATTGAACAAGGTGGCCCTTCATCTTTCTATAAGTTTCTCACACACAATCGGGTCTCCACTCTGAAGTAGAAACAAAGGGCCTCCTTATAAACCAAATATTCCATCCATACCATTTGTTGGGATCCTCACTTATCGATATTATCATCATGGAAACTCCCTCTGGTACAACGACCACCTTCAATATTTTTTTAAAACAAAATTCAGGAGAGCTCACAATACCCTATCATTAATTCGTGGGTTGGGTTCATCTTTTCACCAAATGGTTGAGAGGAGTTCATACTCCTCAATGATCTCCCTCTCATTTTCCCCTCGCACCTCATCATTATTCTTTGCATTCCTGATTTATGATCCATTATGGTTTGGCAAGGTGACAACCGCTTGACACGCATGGGAAATCATAGCTCCACCTATTAACACTCCATCCAAGGATTGATTATCAATGTCTCTTAGATTCCTACAATCCCCTTTATGTTGATGGGGTATGTTCTTTTTCCAGAACCATACATTTACCATATATGTTTCAAAGACCCCTTCATTCGCCATTCAATCTGTTAGTGCTAGAAGTTGTCTCTAGCACATCTTAGTTATTGCAATGGTTTTTTGGTTTATGATTTTCATGAATGAGAAGGACAAGGTGAAGAAAGATACAAAGCTGAAGACTGAAATAAATACAAGATCAACGATTAAGACCATTGGGCATGGAATCTCTTGACATATTTCATTGATCAGAAGAAATTAAACCTGTTATCAGACAAGAGATTGATAATAGTATGGATGGGTTGAGGAATAAGGAAAACAACTATGGAAGACACATGCATGACTATCATATCATAGTTGTATAATCCATAGGACTAAATATTCAATTAACATAAACTCTTTCTAAAAATGAATAAAAATACTTGAACAAATCTCGTAAATATATAATAGGTAGATACAATGAGTCTCACTGCATTAAGAATCTAAAATACATGGACAACTATTGATTCTCAACAAAATGTAATTTATTCAAGTAGGAAGAAGAATAGGATGGAAACAAAGATAGCAATTGATAAGTCAGGTCCTCATAGATCGTTGATGCTGAAATATAAGAAGGAAAATTGCCCTCTGGATTACAAATAAAGCACACACAATCCTTCACTCCAAAGTCCCTCTCCCCGGCCTCTCATCCTCCCTTTACATGTTTATTTAATTTCTTATATAGAAGGGAGGTTAATTACAATGATAAGAATCGAATACAAGAAAAGAGGATCTAGGATCCCACTTTTAAAGCATAGAATCAATTTATAGAATCAAAGTCCATCCTAGATCCTATTTTTAAGGAAATAATTTGACTAAAATTAATCTTCAATTTATGCTCGATCTCCAACTGTTGACTAGTATTGACAGGTGTTGATGATAGAAACTGAGCTCTAAGAATGCTTCTAGAACCATTGAACCATTTGCATGTTGATCCATAATTGTTGGATTCGAATATGGAGTTTCTCCTCAAAATTTGTGACTTGAATGTTGAGAATGTGGATCTTCGGCCTTTGAGAAATATGAATTAATTAATGAATACTAAAATTACTAGTCATACATCGGATTGAATGGATCCAATCTAAAGTTGCCAACTCATTAGTTCAACATTCTTGACTATGTTTCCTTCTATACTTCAAAAAATGATAAAGAGCTACAATTGTCTTCTTGACTGGAAAAATCTACTCTGCAACTCCTCCTAATTTAGTCACTCCATAGATAAATCTCCCACTGACATAACCACCACTGACATATCCTTTATTCATTCCAGTTCCATAACCTGCACCAAATGATAAATCCATAGCCAACTTCTCCAAATGTGGAGTATTCACCTCTACCAGCAGAACAAGGGCCATATATATTATCCATTCTAACTCCATAGCCCACTGTCGGACTTGGATTGTATCCATGTCCATACCCAATATTAAAAATGTTACCCCTATTTCCACCAACACCAAACCCACCAATAGGAGTTCAAGCAAGGCTTGGAGAAATTTCTTTGGGGATTGTCTTCTTAACCTCAACCATCTTACCATTAAGAATATGGAAGGTTTTTTGCAAAACTTGGATTATGGAAGGTTTTTTGCAAAACTTGGATTATGGAAGGTTTTTTGCAAAACTTGGTCAACTGCATCTTCTGAATCATAACTAATGAACCTAGATCTCCTAGGCCTCTGTGTAATATGATCATACATTACAACCACATATGTTATTGTACCAAATTACTCAAAATATTTCTGAAGTCATTTTCTGTGAATGTAGGTGCTAAGCCACATACAAATATCTTCTTTGTCCTAGCTTGACCAAGCTTTTGATATATGCAGGGAAATCTGAGAGACCAAGCATCTTATATTCTTCAGTTTTTGTTTTATTCCTTTCTTTGATATTTGAGGGAAGAATCGAGGTACAAAACATGATGGTTGTACACAAGAAGGTTGAACTCATACTAGTTGAGCACAAGATGGTTCAATGCAGGCTGGTTGAACACAATATGTTGGAATTCTCTTGGATGCATCAAGATCAATAGATGATGATTTAACTAAAGTAGGGTTGACAACAGACCACAAAGACAAATCAAAATCTGAAAGCATGATATTTCCATCTCCCCTTACTAGAACATTTTCAGGTTTGAGATCTCTGTATACAACTCCAAGCATATGTAAATACTCCAAATAAAGAAGAAACTTTACTGCATAAAATTTGGGGAAAAGAATGAATGAAATGAGTATTTCACTATTCCTTGCTTGCAGTTAAGTTCTCACCCTAGCCACCATGTGCACCTTTTCTCTATGCATCTCATACCGTGTCTCGATTCTCACCCCTACTCAATCATGGGCACATATTTCATCCTGCAGTTGGTAACAACCAAAGGAGAAAAGGCTTCTGCAACTTTTCCTTCCTTAGACACTGATGCTACCCGTGAGCATGCTCTCTTTTTGGCACACACTTTCTTCAAGTTTGGAGAGTGGTGACAACTTTTTCCCCTCATTTTCACACTTGTGGATACACTCAATCAAAGTTGGCAAATCCTTTAACGTTTAGACATCACCGTCACCTGGGACTGCGATTTGGAAATTTCGACTCTTGGGCATTCCGTTTCTATTTTCATTTTCCTTAAAATGGCATGTTGATCGCCATTAAAATGATCATCAACAGATCCTATCAGACCAAGACAATTAATCCCTCATTCAATTTTAATTTTCTTGGGACATATATCCCACATGGACGAAAAAGAAGACATAGAAAAGTTTATATGTGGCAAGGTATAACATGCTTTCTAACGTGTGGTGCACATTGTTTGTTCTGTGTAGGCTCCCTCCTCGTGGTGCCTTGTGTGGTCGTTTCTTGATTTTCGATGCATATATTGTTGATGGGATATCTGTCAATCACATGGTTAGAGATAAGGGCAATTGATAGGCCCAACACACTTTTTATTAAAATGAAAATATAAATACTTTGAGCGCCATACTGAATGCTCGGGCTTAACACATGGTTCTTGTGATTCTAGTCTAGCTCTCAGTCCCAGGTGCTCTATAACATAGAGATTGGCCTCAAAGGCCAATATATTTTTTTAAACAATCCCCAAATGACATTGAAAATCTGTGATTCTAGTACTTTTCTCGTGTGAAGAAAATGACATTACGCTACAAGAATCCCTTGCTTCTGATAGCGCACATGTTTTTTCCGCATATGTTGTTAGAACATGGCACTAAATTTAAAATTTTACCCTGTAGATCTGGGTACTAACAATGGCTCCTTCTGGGGATGGTTTCCTCCCTGGGAGGCACCAAGAATACATAGACCATTGTGCCTTCATTTACCACTGCAATCTTGCAACTTATTCATTATGCTCATCTAAACTGAAAATAAACCAAAGTTGAAAACCAAAACTGCTTATACAAGTTCCTTTATGGAGTCTTGTTGCCAATGATCTAAGTTACACCAATCACACTGAAAACCAATCTGCAAACTGAAGACCTATTGCTCAGAAAGTGAGTTTATTCTCCTACTCTACCCATTTGTCATTTCTTTATTCACGTATAGACAAATTTCCAATTTAACCAATCAATAGTTGTTTGACGGACTAAACATTTTGAATGTATTTTAGCAAAACAAAAAATTGAAAATAAAATAGAAACTCATAAACTTGATCTTCAATTTCATAGTGAAATAATGGCTGAAATTGTGAACTAATAAAATCCCCCATATAGGTGGCCACGAGATCTTCAAAAACTTAAGAACGATACCTTATTTGATGATATCCACAACATTTTTCAACCTGGTTCTCATGGTTGTATTGTTCTTGCATGATTATTATTTCAATACATTGTTTCAGTTGTGCTTCTTCACTTTCAAAAACAATTTATTGCAACACTTCATCTTGTATATTATGCATAGTCTTTGCTTCAATTTTTACAAGAGAATCTGATTCATATTTACCATATTTGGGTCCATTAAATTTATGAGTCTATTGCTCAAAATCTCCATAAAAAAGAAGAACTGCTTGCTCTTGACTTTCAACATCTTTTTCCTTCTGATTTAAAAGAGATGTCTTCCATTGCATGAGTTCTTCCTTATTAAGAAAACAACAACCTCCTTGTTCCCTCAACAACAGATCTTGAACAGTATAAACTTCTTGATAGTCAAGAAGAACAAAGTTTCTTTGATCCTGTAATGAAAATGGTTGTCCAAAGCTTGAGAACATATAGTTCTGAAGGTCAAAATCAAAACAGTTTTGTTGATTCGTAGTATTGACAACAAGATGCTTCAAAGTAGCAACTGTCTTCTCAACAAAATAATCGTGATCCAATTTCATAACAGGAGTTAAAAGGTTCCCACTATAATCAATTGAAGGTATATAATCATATATACAATCATCCTGTGCAAAACTATCAAGCTCATTTAAAGTATGAACACAAGTATTATCGATATCCCTCTCAATAGAAAAAAATGAAAATGATGTAGAATTTTGATCCAAATATGATTTATGTTCACAATTATCCTCCTGCTCATATGGATGTAAATTTTCATCACAAACCTAATCTCCAATTATGTCACAGGGCCAAAAAATTTCTTCAATTTCTTTAGCATCAACAAATAACTATTCTAGTGATGAAGATCTCCTTTCTTTGAGATAAAAAAAACAAGATCAGGGTGTTGAGATTCTATATAATACAACATGGCAGCAATTTCATAAGGTTGAATATCCTTAGGTATATTGTAATAAAAATTGTGAAATCTCCCATTGAATGTGGTAAGAACTCCATTCTCCCCCCTCTTTAAAGTATTTTATTCAATTAAGTGTTGATCAAAATATTTGTTTTCACCCCAATATCTCAAAAATGTATCATGAAAATTAGTCCATGAACCAATGGAACAATCTTCCAAATTTCTAAACCATAATGCAATGTCTCCAAATAAAGATTTGCAAAATATCCTCATAACTACATCATCATGCATAATTTCAAAATTATCTATGAATTTATCAAAAGCTTCCAGGTGTTTCTCAGCTGCAATATGGTTTTCTCCAGTAAACATAGGAAGATACTTGAAAAACTTGAGAGGGTAAGCATGAAGAATAGATGGTATCTTCAAAGGTCTAATAATTTATCTTCTTATTATGGAATGAAATTCAATAGGTTGAATACCAGGTTCAACAGGGATCACAAAAGCTAAATCAACTTTGTTTACTACAAGCTGACATGATTATTCATGTTCAGGACAAATTGGTATATGTAAATCATTTTTATCATAAGGTTCGGATAGAGGAATTAGATCAAGATTTATAACATGAGAAGATGATAAATCTTCTTCCAATGAGGGATAAACAAATGAAGGCTTATGGTCATGGGAGTAAACAAAGCATAGGATGATCCTTTTCACATGTAAGTGAAAATACAAGAAAGAGCTAATGAAAAATAGTATAAGTTCTTGAAATAAACTTATGACCCGATGCCTGGTTTTTCCCTTTAGTTCTTTCATCTTTCTATCAGTTGGATTCTTCCTCCAGTGGAGTCTTCAATCGTGAAGTCGCAAGGTGAAAGATTGCAGTCACTCCAATATCTAATCCTTGTTCACCATCAAAGATTAGAATTAGTCATTATCATTCTCCTAGGGAAAATACTTCGTTTCTCCATCCCCGACAATGATGCCAAAAGATGTTAGCGCTAGAAGTCATCTCTAGATTGCAATAGATCCAAACCTACCACATCTTATTTATTGCAATGGTTTTTTGATTTATTAATTTCAAGAATGAGAAGGATAAGGTGAAGAAATATACAAAGTCGAAGACAAAAATAAATACAAGGTCAACGATTAAGACCATTGGGCATGGAGTCTCTTGACATATTTAATTGATCAGAGGCAATTAAACATGTTATTAGACAAGAGATTGATAATAGTATGGATGGATTGAGGAATAAGGAAAACAACTATGGAAGACACATACATCACTATCAGATCATACTTGTATAATCCATAAGACTGAATATTCGATTAACATAAATTCTTTCTAAAAATGAATAAAAATACTTAAACAAATCCCATAAATAATAGGTAGATACAATGAGTCTCAACAAACTGTAATTTATTCAAGTAGGAAGAATAATAATATGGAAACAAATATAACAACTGATAAGCCAGGTCCTCATAGATATTTGATGTTGAAATATAAGAAGGAAAATTGCCCTCTAGATTACAAATAAAACACACACAATCCTTCGCTCCAAAGTCCCTCTCTTTGGCTTCTCATCCTCCCTTTACATGCTTATTTTGTTTCTTATATAGAAGAGGGGTTAATTATAATGATAAGGATCGAATACAAGAAAAGAGGATCTAGGATCCCGCTTTTAAAGCATAGAATCAATTTATAGAATCAAAGTCCATCCTAGATCTTATTTTTAAGGAAATAATTTGACTAAAATTAATCTTCAATTTATGCTCGATCTCTAGTTGTTGACTAGTCTTGATAGGTGTTGATGATATAAACTAAGCTTTGAGAATGCTTCTGGAACCATTGAACCATTCGCATGTTGATCCATAACTGTTGCCTTCGAATTTGGAGTTGCTCCTCAAAATCTGGGACTTGAATGTTGAGAATGTGGATCTTCGGCCTTTGAGAAATATGAAATTAATTAATGAATATTGAAATTGATATTCATACATCGGATTGAATGGATCCAATCTAAAGTTGCCAACTCATTAGTTCAACATTCTTGACTTGGTTGCCTTCTATCTTCAAAAAATGTTACAGAGCTACAATTGTGTTCTTCACTGGAAAATTATACACTCCAACTCCTCCTAATTCAGTCGCTCCATAGCTAAAGCTCCCACTGGCATAGCCACCACTACCATATCCTTGATTCATTCCATGTCCATAAGCTGCACCAACTCCATAGCCATCTGCTCCAAATGCGGAGTATCCACCTCTACCTCCAAAAGAAGGGCCATATCTATTATCCATTCTAAATTCATAGCCCATTGTCGGACTTGGATTGTATCCCTGTCCATACCCAATATTAAAATTGTTACCCCTATTTCCACCAACACTAAACCCACCAATAGGAGTTCGAGCAGGGCTTGGAGAAAGTTCTTTGGGGACTGTCTTCTTAACCTCAACCATCTTACCATTAAGATTATGGAATTTTTTTTTCAAAACTTGGTCAACTGCATCTTTTAAATCATAAATAATGAACTCGGATCCCCTAGGCCTCTATGTACTATGATCATACATCACAACCACATCCGCTATTGTACTGAATTTCTCAAAATATTTCTAAAGTCATTTTCTGTGATTGTAGGTACTAAGCCACATACAAATATATTATTTGTCCTAGCTTGACCAAGCTTTTGATATCTGCAAGGAAATCTGATAGACCAAGAATCTTATATCCTCCAGTTTGTGTTTTATTCCTTTCTTTGATCTCTGAGGGGAGAATTGAGGTACAAAAAATGATGGATGTACACAAGAAGGCTAAATTCATATTGGTTGAGCACAAGATGGTTCAATGCAGGTCGGTTGAACACAATATGCTAGAATTCTCTTGGATGCATCAAGATCAATAGATGATGATTTAACTAAAGTAGGGTTGAAAACACACCACAAAGACAAATCAAAATCTGAAAGCATGATATGTCCCTCTCCCCTTACTAGAACATTTTCAGGTTTGAGATCTATGTATACAACTCCAAGCATATGTAAATACTCCAAAGAAAGAAGAACCTTTGTTGCATAAAATCTGGGGAAAACAATGTATGAAATGAGTATTTCATCGTGCCTTGGTTGCAACTAGGTTCTCACCCTAGCCACCATGTGCTCCTTGCCTCTGTGCATCTCGTACCGTGTCTCGATTCTCACCCCTTCTCAATCATGGGTGCATCTTTCATCCTGCAATCAACAACAACCCAAGGAGAAAAGGCTTCTGCAACTTTTCCTTCCTTTGACATTGATGCTACCTGTGAGTGTGTTGTCTTTTTGGCACGCATTTTCTTCAAGTTTGGTGAGTCGTGACAACTTTGTCCCCTCATTCACACACTTGTATATACACTCAACCAAAGGTAGTGATTCCTTTAACATTTAGACATCGCCATCACCTGGGATTGCGATTCGGAAATTTCGACTCTTGGGCACTATGTTTCTATTTTTGTTTTCCATAAAATGCCATGTCGACCGACATTAAAATGATCATCAACAGATCCTATCGAACCAAGACAATATTGTAAGCACTTGTTCAATTTTAATTTCCTTGGGACATATATCCCACATGGATGAAAAAGAAGACCTAGAAAAGTTTATATGTGGCAGGGTATAGCATGCTTTCCGACGTGTGGTGCACATTGTTTGTCTCATGTAGGCTCCCTCCTCGTGGCGCCTTGTGTGGGTGCTACTTGATTGTCAATGCATATATTGTTGATGGCATAGCTGTCAGTTACATGGTTAAAGATAAGGGTCAATTGATAGGCCCAACATATTTTTTATTAAAATGAAAATATAAATACTTTGAGCGCCACAATGAATGCTCGGGCTTGGCACCTGGCACTTGTGATTGTAGTCTAGCTCTTGGTCTCGGGTGCTCTATAACATAGATATTGGCCTCAAAGGACAATATATTTTTTTAAACAAGCCTCAAATGACATTGAAAATCCATGATTCTAGTACTTTTCCCGTGCAAAGAAAATGACATTACGCTACAAGAATGCCTTGCTTCTGGTAGTGCACTTGTTTTTGTCGCATGTGCTGCTGGAACATGGCATCGGATTTAAATTTGTACCTTGTAGATCTGGGTACTAACACAATCAACGAGGGAATTTTCCTTGCATTTGATGTGAGATGGGATGATCACTGGTATTTGTTGTACAAGGTACTCTATATGTTGGATATCGGAGGATAATCACCAATGTGTTGATACCTTGTTTAGGTGTGTTCCATTGATGATCCGTCCGAGTGCTACTGCATTGATGAGGAGTTGAGAGTCACCTTCGATAATCAGATTTTTGTATCCCATGTGCTTTTGATCCACATGGATATCGGTGACCACCCACCTATGCCATTGTCTCAAAGAACAATTTTCCATTTTGGTAGTTTTTTACAGTTTTTCGGTTCCTAAACTTTCAGGGTCATTTTGAGTCCCTAAACAACATGTTTTTGGACTTTTGGGAAGCCAGTGATTTGCTACAGCATACCTTAACCCCGACAAAAGTTGTACTCATTTTCTAGACCTTTATGACGAGGTATCGAAGGTCCCAAACAGATATTGTATGCAAAAGTTACGCCCTCGAGAAGTTGACGTATCAACTACCCCCATCAAGGCCCACAAACCTTTTGGTGTTTCATCTTTCGGGGTTAGGTTTTTCGATGTTTAGGGTTTTCTCATTTATCATTTATGTTAAAAATACATTTAGATCCTAATTGTACACATATTCTTATGAATGAGCGTAGCCGTCACATCTTTTCTCAGAGATAAATTGCCACCATTCTAGCGAGTTCATTCACTCTGTAATTTTATAGTTTATGTACATTTCTTTCATTAATAGAAATTGTGTATTATTGTATCTATGTGTTTCTTGGAGTATCTCTGTGTATTTTTGTATTATATCTCCTCCTTCATTTTGTTCTCAAAATAATATGGATGAGTGGTATCAGAGAAAATTGCTCCTTGTTGTTTCTTAGCACGGGGTCTTCACTCTGTGACCCTATGACATAGCGCCTTTGATGTAGGATATTAAATAATACCCCTAATTTTAGTAGATATTGATAAATACCTCCCAAAATCCTTTTGTTGAAACCCCCTCCCAATACATCTTTCCAATAAAACAAACCCTTATTTTTACTAGACACCCCTTTTTATACCTCCAAATACCTATAAACCCCCTAAGACCTCACAACCTCCCCTAATACCTACAATATATTGACTTTATTTTTCACAATTTAAAACCCCCTTTATGAATGAAAGTGATAAGATATTGGTCAACAAGGTGAATCCCCCACATTTCTTAGTGCATGTCCCCGATGAGGTTAGGATATAGAGAGTTGGGTCTCGAGATAGTTTCTCTTGAGGAAAATCACTCTCTCCAGCCCAAGTGACCTCCCATGGAGAAATAAAAGAGAGATGACAGAGCATGATATTCTATTAATTTGTTGCTAGAGAAAGCTCTCATGCGACAGAGGGATGAAATAATGGATATTTTTTCCCAAATCCTTCGATGACTACCAATAACAACAGACATGTCTTCATTAAGAAACCACTTTCAAGGCACCGCCCCTTTCAAGGTACAAGTTAGTTTTGATATTCCTGTGTTTGAAGGTCAGATATATGCGAATGCTTTGGAAAAGTGGTTAAATCTGCTAGAAGGTTATTTCTCTGTCCACAATTTTAACAATAGAGAAAATATCACCTTTGCGCTCCTTAAGGATGTACCCCATGTCAAACATTGGTGGAAAACTTACTGTGAGAAAAATTATATAGAGGAGTTTGGAATGTTTGATGTTGAACCCACTTGGTATTTTTTTATGGATTCCATCAAGGAACAATATTACCCTGTTGAAAACTATGATGACCAGTACATGAGATGTACCACACTGGATCAAGAGAGGGGACAAATAATGTCGTAGTTCACAAACACCTTACATACCTTACACACCAAGATGGGTATCAAATACTTTGAGTGACATATGGTTCTAAAATACCGCGGGGCTCTACACAGGTACATCCAAATTGAAATGGAGTTTCTGGATATCTCATGACTGAGAGCCGCTTATTGATATGTTGCCAAAATCGAGCAGAAATTTAAGTATTCGAATAAGCGGGAGTTCGGGTATGCAAATCCACAACAACCAAAGTATGGTAAAGGCAACCCTAACTCACAGAACAACCAACCTCAAGATAACTAGTCCAAGCCATAGAAAAAGAAGGGTAACAAGAAGACAAAGAAGGACATCAGGAAGTGGTGTGGATTCCACAAAACCCCTTGGCACAACACTGATGAATGTTGCTCAAAACAGTCATTGTTGGTTGAGACCAAAGAAAAAGATTCAAGCCCTGACTTAGACTCTAATTCAGAAAACAAAAAATGGAGACAAAACATTGATGCAGAACCCACTGCTACCATCGCGACCACAACAATCCAACCAGAAGAACCAGAGGATCATGAGGAGGGGGAGCACCTATTCTATAATTCTACAATTTTTGTACAATAGAAATTGTGTATTACTGTATCTATGTGTTTCTTGCAATATCTTTGTGTTTCTTGGAGTATCTTTGTGTATTTCCTTATTATATCTCTGCCTTCATTTCATTCTTAAAATAATATGGATCAACTTGGCCAGCTAAATGCCTTTTAACATGCCTGCTAATTCTACTCCATTGTTCGTAGTGTTGCCCATCCTTAAAGAGAATATCATCCTTATGTTACCTTTTTTAGTCCTGGAAAGATCCCCCACTTCTGAGGGAACTCGATTCCCTTTGGAAGTGCCATCGAAATTTAATTTTAAATGGTTAATTACTTGGAAAATTTTATTTAATAATACTAAAAAGAATATAATATAATATAAATGATAAGAAATGCGCTGAATTGTAAGTTATATAGGAGTAAAAAAAATTAATCTAAATAAGAAATGCAAAAGAAAAGGAATTTTTTATATAATAATACTAAAAAAAAATATAATATAATAAAAATGATAAGAAACGTTATGAATTGTAAATTATATAGGAGTAAGAAATTTTAATCTAAATAAGAAATGCAAAAGAAAAGGAAGATTGGATCTATCAAAATGGGAAACATGAAAGAGATTTACAAAAAATAAAGCATTACATAGTAAGAGAAAAAAATTCAACGTATTTCAAGAATATTTTTAATATTTAAAGTAATAAAAGAGTGTGTAAATGGTATTCTTATGTGATGTTTTATGGACATTTTATTTGAGCTAAGATAGTTGTTACATAGTTTTGATGTTACTTAGAGAGTTTCTTTTAAGGATGATTTTAGGGGTTAAATTTCGCTTATGGGTTAATTTTTCATGGTTTTTTCCAAAAAACGATTCGCTCAAATTCTATAGGATAAAATTATTTTACCTTAAAAATCGCCAAAATTTCATACAAACTATATAAAATCCTTAGAAATTTGAAAATTTTTACAAAACTATCGCCAAACATTTATACTTGGCATATGAATGATTAGTAAGATTCACCCAAAGTTTCTACATTTTAAAATAAGTTTCCATCCTTAAAAGCATCCCTGGTTTCTTCTTATTCAAGGTGTGAGAAAGTTAGAAGTAAGAATTTTGAATATGATTTGTTTCTCGAAAGTTGTTGATGTGGTAGAATATTTTGCGGCAAAAAAAAAAAAGGATAAACACTCTAGTCATAAGCCATGAATCTTTGAAGGAAGCTTTGAATCCTTAATAAAACATTATAACATCTAGATAATCTTGTAATAGATAAAACATCTAAAAGTAAAATACAATTTAGTTTTAAAATTTAAAAAACAAATCTAATATATATGATGCTACTATGTATAAATACAAGTTTACTCATCATAATAAAGGAAATGCCGTAGTCTATTTACGAAATGACTTTTTTCTGGTTATTTTTTTCAAGGACAATTGTTCAAAATATGACAAGAAATTATTAGATTCGTAGATTTGAGTGATTATTTTTGTATAATCTGAGTGTCCCATGGGTTTTTCAACTTGTTAAATCCATTTATGCATTCTTAATGGATTTTAAACAACAACAAAAAACTGATTGCATGCAGATTTGTGTTGCCAGATTCAAATTAAAAAAACCATTTCATAACAGAGTGAAACAACACCTAAATGAAAATCATATCATTTTAAAATAATTCGTGAGTAATTCATAAAAATGACAATATACACCTTACCCACCTTATGGTAAAACAAAAATATATACATAATATTTCAATACACTTTCAATCCAATAAATGTCAACGTATACAACATTGCGAAGTACATATCCATACAGAGACAGATAGAGTTTCACCAAAATCTTGTGCAACTTTATTGTACAAACGGCACCATATTTGTCGGTGGTGCCCACATCAAAATCCCAAACCAACCATGAACCGAGTATACATTTATCCAACTGAAACCCTAACGTCATCACCAAGGGAACAACAGAGAAACCGCGTTCCTGAAACGGTGAGG
>SNQJ01S0224404.1:0-14784 GCA_010110895.2 Picea sitchensis | reverse complement strand
TCACTTAGTATTTTCAGTTTTACTTGCATAAAAAGATAAAAATAACTCACACCACTAAATTTCAACTCTAAAAAATCAACCACAACAATCTTAGAATAGTTCCATTTTGTAGAATACTAATTGCTAGACTAGTTCCCTTTTTTGCAATTATTTGGAATAAACCTTAGTTACTCAACCACGTATGCAAGCCCGTTGCTACTTTCGAGTGGTATTCAGTGACCCAGAAACGGACATGAGTAACGCATGCTAGTTTTAATTAGGGAAATCTGCCTTATTGTGCTATACGTCTAAGGCCTTTGCATCTGGGTGGAGTGTGTTAAGTCAAGGAGGATACTCGTTAATGAGATCCGTTCTCTCCTTTGTTGGACCTACGGTACACCCAGTCGACATGTCTATAAGATTGTTGAATAGCGAGTAAGGTAGACCAAATACACTTTGCATACAAAGAGTGGGGACCTCATCTTTAATCTCCACTTCACGGTTTCAAGACTTACTTAATATTCCCAAATCCCATAATAAAATACTCAAGATAAAATAAACGCAACATTATTCAAAACATCACATTTACTTTTTTGGCACTGGTCTTTACTTTTATCTATGTTATGAACATAAATATACACATAAATAGATATTCATAACATAATAACTAATTAATAAATAATAATTATTAATAATGAAAGGGCATGTCTCTAAGGACATGACTATTGGTTAAGGACACCCCTGCGTGGGTATATAAACGAGCCCTCATTCTCAATTGTATATCATCTTATATCTTATCTTATCTATTCATATTTTATATATTATTCCTACATGGATTATTATGTTATATTCCAAGTATTTTGGATAATTCTTGTGTGAGCGAACTTTGTTCGTCTCATTTGGCATAACATAATAACTAATTAATAAATAATAATTACATTAATGAAATGCCCTCAAGGACATGACTTATTGGTTAAGGGCACTCTTGCGTGGGTATATAAATGAGCACTCATTCTTAATTGTATATCATCTTATATCTTATCTTATCTGCCCATATATTTTATACATTATTCTACATGGATTATTATGTTATATTCCATATTTGATAATTTTTGTGTGAGCTAACTTTGTTTGTCTCATTTGGTATTAGAGCAAGTTCTGATCCTGCCCTTGGCTGCACTTTATTCAAACTTTGTTTGATATGGCTTTTAGCCAACCCCTTCGTTTCGGAGCTTCTTCGATCCCAATGTTTTTGACCAAAAATCGTCTTTTGGCCATTTAAAGCTCGAAATTTAGTTGGAGAAGATTATTTCCATTAAAAAAATTCCACCAAAATTTTTAAAATCTAGAAGAAAAAAAAAAAAGTTTGATCTTGGCCTTTGGTCACGCTCTTATAAGAGCAGGTTCTATCCCGACCATTGGCCACACATTATCAATCAAAGTTTCTTTGATTCCTGGTCATTGACCATAATCAAGCCCTTGGCCATTAAAAAAAGAAAAAAAAAAATATTATATAACTTAGATTTGGATTTTAATTGCATAGCGTATGCGTTCGTACAACAGTAATAGGCATTAATTGCTTAGCCATACAAACACTAAAATCTGTTGCTTCAACTGCAAATTTTCATACAGTTGTACCCTCTACTCATCTGTACACTCGTGGGTAAATAGAGTCAAAGCAATTTGCGATCCGTACAATCCGAAATTGAATACAGTAATTATTATCAATCTATACCCATCCGTACAGTCATCTCCATATTGTCGCGTCCATACAGTCGCGACCTTCAACAAAGTCACCGTATGGTTACATTTGGGACCTTTCATAATTCGATAAGACAAAGATAACTCGTCATAAGTTATATCAAGGAAATATAATAAAAGGAGTTGGGTTGATTGTATTATATGAGTGAATTAAAAAGATTATAAAAGTTATAAAGTAAAAATGTATTTATAAAGTGAAAAGAATAAATTATTATATTCCAAAAAAGTACTAAAAAAACAAAAACAAACAAAAACATATATATCTATTCCAAGAATAGTATTATTAAAAAGGGTTTTATATTGGAAGTTAGTATTAAGTGGAAAAAGGATATGACTATCTTGAAATTATAGGTTTAAAAAGATAAAAGTACCTCTTGAAAGTTCAAGACAATTAAAAGTTTCCTAAGTTATAAAAGGTTATTCAAAAGTTTTAATTAAAAGAAAAGGTACTTTACAATTGTAAGTATCGTATCTCTAAAGTTATCAAAGAGGTTATTTAAGGGTGTAACTCAAAAGGGTTTAAATCAAGAGGGTTATACCAAATTATTTAGTAAAGTTAATTCTCAGATTTAAAAAAAAAATTTTAAATATTAAAAGAAGGGCACTTTATTTTTATATCAAGAAAATACAAAATGTGTAAAGTTATAAGAAGAGATTAATTGGTTAAAGGAAATACATATATGTTATAAGTAAAATACAATATATATTTATAATTATATAAATTATTAAAAGTATATATATATTTCAAAAATCTACTTCACTCAGAAGGAAAAGATATTGAAGGGAATTATTTAACCCTTCCTAGAAAAAATAAAAAAAGGATTATATTAGGTTACTTATGGAGATATAAAAAAATCAACTACATATTATTTGATGAAAAAGTAAAATCACTTTTAAAGTGAACAAAAGAATATTTCAAATATTAAAGAGATATCACATTTTATACAAATATTAAAAAGGAAAAGTATTTTTATACTTTATTACTAAGGTATAATAATAAAGAGAAAAAGTATTTTATATATAAGACATTTATTTATAAAGTGAAAGGAGTATAGGGAAAAAAGAATTTTTTCTAAAAAGGATTGAAGAAACATTTAAAAATCAATTACATGGAAGGATATCAAGGTAACTTAGAAATACAATCAATGGCTGTTTGGAAGGAGAACCGATATTATAAAGTGAGCAATAAAATATTACATTTTGAAATTGAGAATGAAAAATATTTTAATGGGTTAATACATAAAGATAATCGCTACTTCAAAGAGTGTATTCGGGAACTCATTGCACAAATGAAGAACTAAATAAATCAAAAGACAAAAAATGCAAACCAAGACTTACTAGATCAAGATAGAAGAAATATTATGATTGAAACTAATCAAATTTTACTATTAAAACTACAGTCAAAAGACAAGCAGCAAGGGGATACAAATCTCGTAACAAGAAAATCAAGGTCTCAAAGAGGAAATCAACTGAAAGGAGGAAGAAATATCCCACTTAAGGAACCTAAACTGTAAATTACTTGAACAAATTAAAATCTTGTTAATTAAAGAAAGAGAATCTAGAACTGTAGAAAAAGCAATAAATCAAAAATAAGGAAGAACTTTTACAATTGTACTTATTGATAATCAAGATTTATTAACTCAGTTTAAAAAGTTGAAGCATGATAGAAGACTTTATGCTAAAAACTAGATCGTTGTTACTCATTAACGATAAGGGAATCCATGACAATTCAATCAACCTTACATCTCAAAAGGAGGCAAATCCAAACATGTAAAGAAGTCAAACATCGAGGTACAAACAAGCCAGAGATATCAAGAAGACTTAATTCCAAAAGTTAATCAAGAAAAAGATGCAAGAATGCTAGATCAAGTTGCAATGATGCCTTATCAACATCCCAATCACAAAAGTCAATACTTCAACATTAAATCAATGTATCAACGTAAACAAATAACCGCTATGTCGAAGAAACATTACATCCACTACAAGTGTGGGTCATAATAGAAGCTATCATGGGACTAGAAATGTATCAAGTTCTTTCAAAGAACCATATAAAAACCCAAATCCACAGAAAATCGAATTAGGATGGACAGACTCCTTTAAAATGTGACATTTCTGCTCAGCACTTAGAAGATCATATCATCTCAAGTCCTCAATGATTACTAACTCAATAATGAAGAAGCATAAGTCAATAATTACAAGTTAGAAGCAAGAGATGTCTTCCGATAAAGTATGCTTTGAGGACAAAGCATTTTGAGGGAAGGCAATGTTATGAACATAAATATAAATAATATAAATAGATATTCATAACATAATAACTAAGTAATAGCCACAATTATTAATAATGAAAGGGCACAATTTCATGATTACGACTATTGGTTAAGGGCAACTCAAGGTATATAAACGAGTCTCATTCTCAATTGTATATCATCTTATATCCATCTTATCTATTCATATTTTATATATTATTCTTACATGAATTATTATGTTATATCTCAAGTATTTTGATACTCTTGTGTGGAGCTTAACTTGTTCACCCCAATCTATCTTGTCAGATCTATATTTACTTCAAAAAGTTCATATGGTTCAAGTCATCTCCTTTTTAAGTATATAATGAATGTATGAATGATTCTTTCATGTGACTTACATGGTGTATCCTTTTTACATAATTGAATCACATATGTTGTTGATGCATTGATATTTCCATAATAAACTCCTAGTTTAAAATTGACTTTCATTCTTCATAGATTAAAAGCCTTACATTCATTTTCTTAGGGTTCCCTACCGCTTCATAGAGTTGGGCTCTGAATTGAGGAGTTGAGGATTAGGTGACGCCACCTTAACTCTCACTTGCCCAAAAGGACACACCGAGTGGATTGAAAATTTCTTCCATCGCTACTCGTGATATGCAAGGCAACAAACCCTACAAGTCATATTACATGTGGTAATCCTAGTTGTTTTATTCCCCACAAAGATCTATTGAATATAGTCTAGACATAATAAATCATTGCCGCGTCCTTGTGCCCATTCCCCAATGGAAATGAGATGCAATGACCATCTCTTACAGCCTTCCACACGTCATGCCAATTACGATAGCCTTTGTTTAGTAACTACATATTTATGATAATGCGGTTGCTTGTTAAATGCAAAGTGTCAAAGATCAATGAATGATGCTACTAAAATCCTACTGATAAAATGAATGAAATGGTAAAAATTGTTTCTTCTATAACGAATTATTGAAGTCACAATGATATTGCCTCTTACCATGTCTCTTGGAAATGACTATTGCTAATAAGTTTACAACCAAGTTGTTTCAGCTTAATAATCCAAAGAAAGTTTGAGACATAAAGTATCAGTTGAAACAGCTATGATCCGAACTTCGAAAGCAGAAAGGCTAAATCTTAATAAAGCAATGGAAAAATTTAACTTTTGATTTACTACATTTCAATTGCATGGTTAGAACCCCTACCGTAAGAACATGTGTTCATCCAAGCTCTAGTAAGAATAAAACTAAAAAGTGATCATTTCCTAATCATACAGTTCCTACAAATTATTAACTGTCGGTTATACAAATTAAGCACAAAAAATGGGCCAGTTAATTAGAATGGACAAGACTAATTTTCAATAATACTGTACAAAGCAGCATAGCCAAACAAAAAAAAAAAAATGCCTTCCCTGGTGGCATTTCTCAGTATTAATTACTCCAAAACATAACACATTGAAAAAATATTCATCTGAATTTTCTATTCACCTGTAGGAGTGATGACTTGCTTTTCAGTGAATGGAAGATGTCCTAGGCCATTCTCAACAACCTGCTTAGACATGGGAAAGACAAAAAATTTGAAAGATTACCTCAGCAGACAAACAAACAAGGAGCAGAATAAGGCAATGCTATAGAGAGGCCAGGCCTTCTATACTGCAAATGCTTCTCTGCAATGGAAAGTTAGATAAAAGATACCAGTCGAATGAGCCGATCTGAATAAAAGACAAAATCATGCTTCGTAGTTTCACGATCTCGTATGAGTGTATGCATCCCATGAATCTGCCAAGTTAGAAACCATTTAATTACTTCCAAACTTAAAGCTGTCATTACTAAATTTTTGATAGCAAACACAAAACTTAAACACCACAATTTGCACTTGCTCCAGTTATACATTTAAACAGTCCATTCTTCTCTAATTCCCAAATATGCATTCCTAGTCTACATAGTGGCATTCCTTAGATCAATGAAACAAGAAAAAGTTTTTGCCTATAAATTCTACTGGATGACATTCAAAAATCATCATACCTGGAAAGTAGATTGGATGACATAAACATTGGGATAAATCTTGCACAGGTCATGTTGTCCAAGCTTTGTCTGAATGTGTTGCACAATAAGATTTATCGCAACATGGTTGTCTCCTCCTCGGGGGATAATAACATCAGCATACTTTTTTGATGGTAGTATAAAATCATCAAAAGCTGGCTTGACAAACTTGGCATACTGCAGCATATGAAGAATGAGAGACATCCATCTCAGAATGGTATAACTTTGTGATTGAAAATAAGCACATGCAAAAACAGTCCAATATACAAGCATCCGATGCCTGATTTATTTTTACTTGAATTAAAGAGGGAATACAAGCATGCAAGAGGTTATAACTAGAAAAATAGTGGTTATAACTACAATAGGTGTAATCATTAACAATTATCCAGATTCCATAATATCGAGGTAAACAGTTAAATTGATTTCCCACAAAAATCTTGTCTTAGGTGTTATCATCATGCCCAAATTTTGACAAAAAGTACAAAAAATGTGAAAATATAGTTAAATAGTGTTCTCCAAAATATTGATTTGTGGTAGGTAGGGGCGACATGGTGGGTTATTGGAATCACCCGCGGAAAGATTCTCTCATGTATGAAGAGGGGGGCACAATTAAAGAAAGTATTTTCTGCTAGACGACATAATGTTACACCGACTAATATCATGGAATTTTATCACCAGGGACAAAATAAACCATCTGGCAATTATCGGGAAACAATGAAAATTATTGGAAACTTATAAAATATAAAATAATCACAGTTTCAATTCTTAAACATCTAAAGAAACAACGACATCAAACAAACACATTGCTACATAAATAAGGCACCAAACTGATATATAAGATGTCAAGTGGTACATCAATGATCAATCTTTTGTATTGAAATATGATATTTGTCCTAAGTCATAAGTCTTGACAGGATGATACAAAAATCACATCAAAACAAAGTTCGTTCGTATCCAATGAGATGAATCATGGAATTGAAAACAAAGGATGTCCCCTTGTTTGCTTGATGGAAAAATGGTCACAATATCCTCAAAGCTCAAACCAAACTCACTTTCAAGAAAATGAGGGCTGAAGACCAAAGAAACTTCACAAAGGTGATATTGACGAGACAGACAATACCATATTATCACAATAACTACTGAAATTATTGCAATAAATGATAATATCGCCAATGCCAGTTTCATGAC
This sequence comes from Picea sitchensis, assembly GCA_010110895.2. NCBI lineage: Eukaryota > Viridiplantae > Streptophyta > Pinopsida > Pinales > Pinaceae > Picea > Picea sitchensis. The sequence continues at coordinate 7,553 of SNQJ01S0224404.1, read as the reverse complement.
ATTATCCCATAAGGCAACACTGACCATCTCACACTATTGCCGACACGTAACAGTGAGACAGTACTTACGCTAAAGGCGTGTTGAAAGTACAAAGGAGATCGCTAACTCTACATGTTGTGCACTCCCTATAAATTGTTACATAAACCACAAAATTGGTGGAGTGGGGATCATATTTTTACCAAGTCTCCTAGACAAACAGCAAAACACAAAGTTGAAGCAATCGATCATGTTTAACGTCACCGGAAATATTTGCATAATGAGGTGGGTTAGATACAAAAGAACAAAGATCAACATACTACAGATTTGGCTAATGTTTGACCAGACTAGTCTTCATCATTCCCCGCTTAGGAAGTGGAGGAAATTGTCCCAATCTCTAGAGATGAGCGAATTGTTGTCTAATGTTGGTCTGGGATATCTATATGGTTTGGTTGGGGAAGATGCTCTTACAGAAAACTCCAGGTGATCGGTTTCAAACAACAGACCTGGTTACACATCAAGTAGTGTAGCCTGTCAAGACTGGCACCGGGATGCCTCTGGATGTGTGAGGGGATCTTCTTCCTCTAAGTGGGGAGGTTCATGGTACAGACAGCTTGAGCTAACTCGCATTCACTACATCTTGAATAACAAGTTGGGGTGGAAGATCCGACTTGAATGAATTGGGACCCATTTGTTGCATGATGTGTATATCCCATGCCAAATGGGTTTGAGCTTTTGATGTTGATTTTTGAACCTGTGATTGTCCAAAAGAAACCAAACTCTGACATCAACCTGAAAATGAAGAGGTACTCAATGCCAGTCATGTAGTGCCTTGTAATATGCCTATCTACTGAAGTGTTTCATGACTTCAGCAGATAGGCATATCACACATATTTTGGAGTGCATTACCATCACTTTTAAAGCCCAAATCAATGAGCTTTGTTGGCTGGTCCCTCGAGCATCGGGTACATCTCTTTGTTCTCGTGGGAGCGGCTAACGACTCACCTGGGAGTGTCGTTAGCATCAATCACATACAGGGCGCCCTGGGAAACTCACCCACGAGGTTGGCTGAACCACTTGAGGAGTCATTCAATTTCCATTGTTGGAGCCACATGTGCCACTGTTGGATGCCTTGCATGCTAGCCGTTTCATCTTTTGAGGGATCAACCTTGTTTGATGGAGGCTGTCATTGAGATTTGTGTACCTGGGAAGTGGTCCCCTTGTGATTGTGCAGGCCCCAACCACAAGAGGGAATGATTTGACCTTGGTAATTCTCGGCTTTTATGTTCATCACTGGACTTTATCCTAAGCAGGTACCTATTACTTATGCAAGTGATTATTAATTCACTCCTGAATTCAGGACATGAGGAAAACTTAGAAACTTAACCAAAAGTGGGTCTAAGTGAGATACTTTATTATGAGATCCACCCATGGATTGCATACGTTAGAGATGACCTTAACACATCTCTAGGTTTGACCTAAGGATGGCTAAAGAGGGCATGAAAAGGAGGCATTCATTGTTCACTTTATCACTTGGAGAGTTTGGTGAGGAGAAGAGAAGTGAGTTCTAAGGGTTTGGAGCAGCTTGTTTGGGCACACATGTTCATGGAGGGCTCAAGAAGCTTGAGCTTTATTCTCGGTGCCGGAGCCCCGCTCAGTGAGGTGCACTTGATTAGGCTTAAGTCATGTAACTCGGAGGGCAGCAGATCTGGTTATACATGTTTGATGCAGCATAAAGGGAAGTTTGTGTGCACGAAGTTTTTCATTCACCGAACGCATGCTTTACCCAGCCTTCAAGCTTGGACAATAGTGCTGAAGGGCGACTTCTGGGCGATTCTTCCAGGAACCGCCTGTATATCAGGGCGGAGTTTCGTAAAGTGACAAAGTACAAGCGATTTGTTTTCTGAGAGCTTGGAAAGTCTGATCCGCGCGCCATGGAGCTCAAGGAGACCGTGCATGTAACAAGGATCCTGGATACAATGTCGTCCATGGAGTTGCAGACGTGCTGCGAAAGGCAAATGCGCTATGGGTGCCAAGAGTGTGTTCAACCTCAGTGATTGAGGAGTATGGCTATGCAATGTTGTTCCGTGATGGATCACTATTGATGCCCAGAGGATCTAGCTCTATCGCCAGTATCCGAGCAGAGAGGTAACGCATAGGCGTAAGGGCGCCTGCCATGACCACCATTGATTAGTAGATGGACAGCGGGATGGAGCAGTAGCTTCAAGGCTGAGCGAATCTTATGGTTCCAACCTCTAGGAGTCGGATTTAGAGGGTCCCACCGTATGGTCATGGATCCGCAGGAGTTAGTGCTCGGCTGAGAGTCGGGTCATTCATATGGGAGCCAACCTCAGTCCGTGATGGGAGAGGCATCTTCAATCTGCCAAGATGCGTCATCCATACGTAATAAGAGGCTCAATCCAGGAGGCTTCAGGAGTTGTGGTGTCTCCACAGGATCATGCCAAATAATAAGACTTGCCACAAAGGATGAGGAGCAAAACGCTTTAATCGGTATGGTAGCTGATCCAATGTGAGATTCTAACTACTCCCGTGGATGGCAACGCTACTCTGTGATATGGAGGATGGAATGCTCCCTCGCTTAAGAGGGAAATGCTTGACTCAAAGTACCTGAGGTGTTACCCACCAAGCCTCATCGAATGGACCAAACATTCAAAGATTGAACAAAGACCTGCCCAAACCCATTCAAAGTTCACCCATTATCACTTATTGTCCCTGCTGATAACTAAGAAGATTATGGGTCTCGAGGCCCTCAAAGGTGATGATGGATCGTCAGACCACACACCACCACCTCTTGGCATAGATGGAAGCCCCTCACCACCATTACAGATGGCCTGACGCAAATGGCATCCACCACATCAACCTAAGCCCGAGGCAAAGGGTTCGCTGCTGCTGAGGCAAATGTCGTTATTTGCGTGAGCATCATTTCAATATTTAAGTCAGCTGAGTATGGTGTATCTTAGATTGCTCTAGATTTCATGATATATGCTTGGACATGCCCTTTCTCCTCGTCACCCTTGGTAGCCACTTGTTCCTAGTGTTGCCTTCTTGGGAGAATCTCTTAAAGAGTCATCGCATCAGCCCCACCTATACCAACTTCTCTCCATCATTACTCCCCACATTTTCTGCCTCCCCTTGGGATTTTGAAGTATTGAGCCAGAAGGGCCGTCCCCATCCCATGTGGGAAGAAGGTGTTAAATAACAGAGGGGTTGATTTTGGTAAAATATAAAAGACTTGTATGAACCTTCCAGATGCTTCGCTTCATGGATCCCTAAGAAACAAATGAAACGCTTATCTTTGAGTGGCAATCACACTACAATATGATAAAGAATGCTTAAAAGTTTAGTTGATGATGTATGGGTTCATCATCAACGGGATCATGTCCATGAATATCTAGTGGTAAGGACAGCCATTATCCAAAGTCACCAAACTAGTACGGTCTCATTGTATATTTAGAGAGGCCCCATCTAGCCAACCTTCTCATTTCCACTATAATGTCCCTTCAAAGAGGAGGTTTAATGGTCTAAAACACCCTGTTAGACTACAGCCAGGGCCAAAAAAGGGGTAAATAGGGAGCAACAGAGGTTCCCAATCAAAGGTGTTATGTTCGAAAGTGACAATGGTTTCAAAAGCTTAGTGCCAATTTCTTGGGTCAATTTGAGCTAAAAATAGAACAAACGAACTAAACAGTCACCAAATAATTAGGTCGCCAGCCAATTAGCTCGGCGCCTATAAGAGAAGGGTCATGCAATTTAATTCACCGCGCGATGTGATTTTGACTTGTCACTATATAGCCATCCTGAGAGATAGTTCAATGATTCCTGAGGGAAGACACCCCAGCCAAGCCGACGCGCTGAGAGACAAACCCTAGTCACCGGAAGATCATCCGTGTCTTCCATCATTCTTCAAACAGCAGCTTACAGTCCAGCCAGCTAGCGGCACACTTGTCTGCAGGAGGGTGCGCACCGAGGCCCAAAGGATCACCTGTCCTAATCCAGTAGAGAGTTCGTAGGATTTCTCCAACTAGGGTTGAGAGGGAAGGTAAAGGGCGCATATTTTGCCCGGTTCTCGCCGACCTCGATGGAGGAATCATCCGGGCGCATTTTCCGTGACTTGGGAGGTGACACTTCTGGTGACATTCTGGTTCCGAAATATCACGACAGATCCAGGGAAACCCTTCCGGACCATTTCATTAACAGGCCAAGACGACCATTTTGGAGATGACATCTCAACCACGCCCCAACAAGGGAATCACTAGGGGCGCATTTTTCCGGCGGAGAGAGAGGGGCGATTCCCCTGTAGAACCAATCAAACCACTCCGTGATACACCAGAGGGATCGGTCACCAGGATCAGAGCTAGAGCAGGTGCACCATTTGGGAGGCTCCACCATTCAGAGGTTTAGCCACCGTGGCGTAACTTTCCTGACTTTCAAAGAAGCATCGCGGCGAGTTGCCATAGGTTCCACCATCCGATAACGCCAGATCCTTTTGGTCATTTGATCTAGCCGAGTGATTCATTTACCTGCACAAGATAAAAAGATTCAATCCGCATAGATATCATAATATATGGTTTGTAGTCTTTTGTTTCATTTATCATCTATATAGTCAATTATATGCTGTAACAATGAATTATTTCTGAAGGAGATACCGGATTTAATGGGTGGTTTCTGTGACTAGCCAAGTTAGGGAACATTTATATCGAGCTTTAGTCCCGGCCAAAGATGTGACTAAAGATCATGAGTGGCAACAAAGGACCCAGAGCATCAGAGGACGACATGCCACTTACAATGTGATGCATGAGGGTGACCAGATTCCATTTTTCCCTTCCCAACTCGAGAGGAAGAGGAAGAGGCACATAGGGAAGCAGAGAGAAGGGCAAAGCGAGAGGATGATCGTGGGGCAAAGAGGATGTTAGGAGACGTATATGAGAGACCAGAGGGCGTTGGTAAGGCCCCCATGGACCCATATGCAACCTTCATGTGAACTCGCAATCTAGTGTGTCGGGCCAACAGCCATGGTTTCACCCTTGGCGCAGATGGCTGATAGATTGGCCATAGTGGGCACCCCGGGCACAAAAGACCCACATGCAAAGACAAGGGAACTCGGGGCGCATTGCAGACCCATGTCTCCCACTGCATTATACACCTCTAATGGTGGGATTCCTGTGCCATTGTTCCCTCATTTTCCAAAGGCACCCCCAAGAGCGACAACAACATAACAGCCACCACCAGCGACTTACATTGCAGAGTATAGAGGGAGGGCGTAACATTGGTCGCGGACTCCATCGTAACATGACCTCGGCTCTAGTATGGACTCGCACTCAAACCTCCCCATAGAGCCTCAGAGAGGAGGACAATAGTAGCAGCAGGGGCATAATATGGATTTTATCCGGAAATTTGGTAAACTCAATTAATAATCTGACCTGATCATCCAAATGCACCGCTAGAGCCTGGGTACAAAAGCTAGACATACTACAAGCTCCAAACATGACCGAGACAGAGGCCATCACCTGCTACCCGAATTTGAGGTGGGGCAGCATAGATAGGGTATCATGGACTGGTGATATTGGGTCATGGTCACATCACTTCATACATGGAGTTCACAAAGAGACTCATAGACAAGCTGATGAGGGATCCCGAGATCCACTCAGGGATCTAGCCCAGTTGAGACAACTTGGCACAGCAGAGGCGTTCATCACATAATTTTAGTGGGTAGCCTTGGTAGTGACAGATATATTAGAGACCAGGATGATAATTTTATTCACAGAGGGACTCATAGAGTCTTTGAGGGGATGGGTGAAGGCAGCACACAGCTCCTCACACCTGCAGGATGCCATCCGACGCACTGCAGATATGGACTCCGAAGTACAAAAATCCAAACCCTTTTCCAAACCTCCGGCACTACCAAAAGGATCAACGAGACAAGAAGCTATTCCGTGAGAATGGAAGGGCAAGGAGAAAGCCAGATGATGAGACAAGGTGAGAGCTGATGAGGAAGAAGCTTGTTTCCAACCCAAGCAGAGATCCTTGGGTCGCAGGCCACAGGGGTATGGGAAAGTGAGAGATTCATTATATTGAGGTGGCAGTGGACAGTGTGGATAGTGAGGAGGGAGGAGTAGGATATTGGATCCACTAGCTCATAGGAGGAGACAACACAGGCAGAGGAGAAGCCTACCGTAGACCACCGACACCAGTAGGGGCCCACCGACCGATAGCTCCACGTACCTGAGTTGTCCGAAGGGAGGATTGAAGACCCTTCCAAATTCTGTGTATGATACCATCCCATCGAGGGACTATTCAGGGCAACGGGCAATCACCTTGATAGATGTTGGGGCCACCCACAACTTCAATGACGCTTCACTAGTATCGAGAAGGGCACTGCATTTAGGAGTTTGAGGGGTTTGATACAGCAAAGAGTGGATGGCCATACAGTGGAATGTCTAGACAGAGTTCCGGACTTGAAGATAAAGTTAGATAACTACACAGTTGAGACACATTTTATGTGGTTGGACTAAGGGACACGGGGATGTGGTACTGTGGTTCAATGATGATCATCACCCTGGGCAAAATCACCACCAATTACCAAACCTTGATGGGATTCAAAGACTGCGGATGGGAAGAAGGTTGTTCTAAAAGTACGTCATCAGAGCACCTGTGACAGCTTTGGCCAAAAGGATGGAGAGATATTCAAAACATGGAGAGGTAGCATTATGTCGCAGAGTGTTTTGATCACCACGAGAAAGGATCTGTATGGCCTATTAAACAAGATTAATGAGATCGCACTTGTTCTGAATTTATTATCACCAGGTTTTGGTCGATTCCACCTGGAGACCACCGACAGGGGTTTGTCATTGCCGGAGGAGGGGGCCAAAGCTATGATCACACCCCCTATCGGCATCCCATGAGGTCTGTTGATGCGATAGAGAAAGAAATTAAGGAATTGCTAGCGATGGGACACATCAGACCGAGCAGCAGCCCATTCGCCTCTTCAATTGTCTTAGTTCTGAAGAACGATGGTACCATGAGGATGTCCATTGATTATCGGGCCTTGAACAAGAAAACCATCAAGAACCGGTATCCTATCCCGTGCATTGACGAGTTGATGGATGAACTACATGGGACAATTTTCTTCTCAAAGATTGATCTACGCTTTGGGTATCATCAGATCAACATGCAAGAGCAAGACATAGAGAAGATGGCATTTCGATGTCACTTTGGATATTTCGACCATTCCCACTCCATATGGGGCCATGTTTAGATTAAACATAGAATTGGAAAGAAAATACCATGTTGAAGATCCCAGAAAACCCATAAATGAGTTTGTATATCATGGATTAGATATGGGATGTTATAAGATACCATCTAATTTTGTAACACATGTCAAGGAGGAACTTGAGGATGAACTCCCAAGTGTTCGTAATGTTTGGGATGCCATGGATTCTTTTGATGGTATTTTTCTTGAAGAAGCTTCAAGTGAAAGGGATATTGATGTGACTCTTTCAAAATATGGAACAGAGTTGGATTCGTCATTCAGTACTGCATCATCAACATCAATTCAC
>SNQJ01S0224403.1:14794-26249 GCA_010110895.2 Picea sitchensis | reverse complement strand
AAATGAGCATACTTGGAAAGACGATCAACTACCACCATGATGAATGATTTATTGCCCGATTTAGGTAAGCCTACAATAAAATCCATATAGATATCCCGCTAAATAGCAGGTGGAATCGGAAGTGATTGTGGTATTCCAGGAGATTTGACTGTTTCTCCCTTGTTGCGTTGACACACATCACATTCAGCCAAAAAATTACGAACTTCCTGTTTCATACCATCCAAGAAAAAAAAACATTTGACCCTGTCATAGGTTTTGGTAAACCTAGAGTGCCCAATTGTGGGTGTAGCATGAAGCTCATAAAGTACCGTGGGTTTAAGTTTTGACTATTTACTTAAATGAAAATGGCCTTTGTATCAAAGCTCATCATTGAGCCAAGAGTACCCTGGGGAAATTGGAGAATTGGATTGCAATTGTTGTATCATATGTGAACTTTTGGGATCGTGTAGACCAATATGGTACAATGAAGGAGAGAGAAAAAAGGGACCCTTTATCTTCATATTTTCTGGAAAGTGCATCAACAACCACATTGTCTTTGACTTTCTTGTAAATTATCTCACAATCATATCCAAAGAGCTTAGTCACCCATTTTTGTTGCTCTAGGGAGGAAAGGCATTGTTCCAGAAAATACTTGAGGCTTTGATGATCTGTCTTAATTTGGAAGCGTTTCCCCAATAGATGAGGGCACCAAAGATCCATGGCATGCAGAATAGCCAACATTTCCTTTTCATATATTGATTTGCCCAAATTGCACTCGGACAGTTGTTTGTTGGTAAAGGCCAAAGGCCGACCCTCTTGCATAAGGACAATGCCAATTCCTTTCCTGGAAGAATCACATTCCAGGACAAAGGTCTTTGTGAAGTCAGGAAGGGCTGAGACTAGAGTGGTGCACACGACCATCTTCAAGGTTTGAAAATCCTGAGAAACTACTAGAGTCCAAGTGAAAGAATTCTTTTTAAGGAGTGTAGTGAGAGGTGTTGCAATATTTCCATAATTCTTAAAAAACTTGCGATAATAACCTGTTAAACCCAAAAATCCACACAAGATTTTGAGAGTCTTTGGGTGAGTCCAATCTTGCAAAGCTTCAATATTTTTAGGATCCACTCTGACGTCGACCTTCCCAACAATATGACCCAAGTACTCAACTTCTGAGGCACCAAAAGAACATTTAGATAGTTTGAGCAAAAGTTGGTGCTGAGAGAGTAGATGGAGAACTCGATCCACATGAGCAAGATGGGATTTTCAGGTTTTACTATATATGAGGATATCATCAAAGAAAACTAAGACAAAATGAAGGAGAAAAGGACGGAAGACATGATTCATGAGGCTTTGGAAAGTGGAGGGAGCATTACAGAAGCCAAAAGGAATGACCAAAAAATCAGTGGCCCTCATGAGTTGTAAATGCAGTATTAGGAATGTCCGCCTCTTTCATACGGATCTGGTGGTAGCTAGAACAAACATCAAGTTTAGTAAAGAACTCGACGCCACTCAATTCATCCAAGAGGTCATCAATGACATGAATGGGAAATTTGTCTTTAATGGTGAGTTTGTTGAGGGCGTGGAAGTCAGGACACATGCGCCAAGAACCTTATTTTTTAAGGACCATGACCACATGTGAAGAGTAGAGGCTCGTACTAGGGCGAATAACACTTGCGTTGAGAAGGTCTTGAACAATTTTCTCAATTTCATTTTTTTGGGAAAAGGGGTGACGATAGGGATAGATATTGGGTGGAAGGCTTCTTGGGACAAGGGGAATGGAATGATCATGAACACCATGGGAAGGAGAAGTCCCTGGGGAGTGAAAAAAACCACTTGATGCTTAGAGAGGATGGATCGGGGGTCCTACAACACAGAGGGTGTCTCAGTTGCTTGTATGTCATGGAGTTGGGAAATAATGCCAGAATGACCTTTTTTGAGCATCTTTTCCATGCGATGGGAACTAAAGATCTCTGGGGAACCGACGATGATGCCTTGGAACTTATTTTGTTGGCCCTCCTGGTCGAATTGCATGGTTAGTTCCTTAAAATCCATGAGAATGGGACCCAAATTCCTTATCCATTCTGCACCCAACACAATGTCACAACTGCCCATGTCGATAGCAAACATATGATATTTTAGGTGGTATTCACCAATTTGGAGACACACATTTTCACAACGCCCTCCACATTTCATGGACCCGCCATTTGCAATCATGATTTGAAAATTATTGACTGCACGGATATAACAATTAGTTTCTTGGGCAATGCGGCGATGAATAAAATTATGGGTGCTTCCACTATCAAAAAGAATGATGGCCTTCCTATGCTTGATGTAACCAATTAGCTTGAGGGTTTGGGGAGCAGAGAAGCCAGTGATAGAATTTAGGGAAATGACTGGTTCTACTTCAGGAGGGTCTGAGGGAGGGGTTATGTCAGTGAGTTCATGTGACACTGACACGAGGGGAGCCTCAACATCCTCTTCAAAAACATCCTCCGAGATGGCCATAAAAAGATTTTGTTCCTTACACTTGTGTCCCGGAAAATATTTGTATCACAATTATAACAAAGGCCTTTAAGTTGGCGTTCAACCATTTTGTCCGTGATCAATTTATGGATCTTTAGTGGAGTAGAAAGAGGAGTGGGATTTACTGGTTTAGTGCAAGGAATAAAGGAGGGTTTTTGGTTTTGAGAAGAGACAACTTGTTGTGCTTCCTTAGATTATTTAGTAGTGTCCACCCAACTCTGAGGTCAAGCCATGATGACATGATCACGAACTTCATCCTTGAGGCCACTGATAAAACATTCTCAGAAAAAAACATCAAACATGCCCTCTATACGAAAATCCAATCACTCAAAAGAAGCTATAAATTCTTCCATTATGCCAGATTGTTTCAACTTTGTAAAATGACCTAAATGGTTGGTCTTAGTGTTAAAGTGTTCATAAAGCTCTGCCACAAAGTGTGTCCAAGCCACATACCCTTGGTGGGCATTTTTGCTCCATTGCCACCATTTCCAACGTTCTTGATATAGATGGAGAACACCATACGCGAGTTTGGCCAACTCATCTGTAATGCCATACAAAGAGAAATAATGTTCCATTTGAGTTACCCAACTAGTGGGATCCGATCCATAAAATTTGTTCACATCCACATGTAGAAGGCGTAGGTCACGCTGAAAGTGATGGGGATAAAAATTATGGGAATGAGAGGAAGTTTCACCTTCGGTATGCAAAGGTGGGTCAGATAAGGGAAGATTTGCAGGGATATGCAGCTTGGTGCATATCATCGTAGTGACAGATTCAAGATGGGTAGTAATGTCTTGTTTGAGGTCTTGTTTGAGTTCTGTGATTGAGATGACGATGGAGGAATGCATCTTTTGATTGATGGTGGCAATATTGGCAATGAGTTGTCGCACTTCTTGTTGGGTTTTTGTGAAATTAGAGTGCAAGGTAATGAGGCGAGCTTCTAAGTCTTGGTTGCGGGTATGGGCCATGATGACGAGGGAACACGAAAAGGGGCGGGCGAGACCATAAAGAAAATGGGTTATGGGTGAAGTGTATCACAACGATCAGGGTGACGAGTTGAATTCAACGGGGTAAAGACCAAATAAGGGTGTTGGAAGGGGGTCGGGTACTCCACAAGAAAAAAAAATTGCTGAAAAATGATAGTTATGATTCCGATAAGAGCGAAGAGAGAAATCCAACATAAGAGGTCTCAAATAATGGTGCAAATAGGATCCAAACTTTTTTTTTTACTCCTGCAGAGTTATACTCCGATCTGAAGAATACTGCAGTGATGAAATTCCAAAATGATTAACAGGAAGAAATGTGTAGTAATTTCGCAACTCGAATGCAGGAGACACATTTGTGCCGCAATAGATCTTGTATGTTCTGTTTTTGTTTCTATCCCAAGAGTTAGGTATTCAAGGGTTCTACAGACAAGGGTTTTTCCCGTGTTATAGCTCTTTGATATACGTGCAAGGTCCAACAGTAGTACTTGACCCAATATCTCAGGGCATCAACTAAGGAGGCTAGACTGTGCCTTTATCCATACTACCCAACTACCGAGGTACTAGAGAGTATATTCCCGAGTGTTGTTCTCGATGGCACTATAGCAGTTAGGTGACTGATCGATTTATCTATGGAGCGATTTAGGACATCTAGGTCGATTCGTATACAGGTGTTGTCTGATGCACTACCACTCGAAGGGGTAACAACAGGGGTTACAAGGGTGGCCAACAGATGTGTGCTTAAGTACCACTTGTATTTCATGCGTGTATGAATCCACGACTGCGGTTTTATGCATGTAACGACAGATCTATGTAGCTTAAAGACGTCAGAATACATCTCTACCCTGAAAAAAATTAACCCACAATTTTTTGCTGAGAAAGGTGCTCTGATACCACTTGTAATATTCCAAATAATAAAAAGTATGCAGAACATAAATAAATAGTTAGAAATGGAAGATGAACAACAATATAATGAGAACAACACCACAATAATACCAAAATGATACCAGAATAATACCAAAAAGAACACTTTGATTACTGAGGGCAATGATCACTTGCCTCTTCGAGGGGGAAACCTCCAGCAGAGAAGAGATCTATTACAATAATATCCAAGACAAAAGTTCTCATACCCTCAACTCCTATTTATACTAAATATGTCTATCAAAAGAACCATCTAGAGGAAGATCCTTCTAGAAGTGAAAGCTTCTATTAGGTCTTCTTACATTATACTTATTCTTCCTTATTGTTAGGCCTTATTAATATTGACCTTTATTACATGGAAATATATTATTGACCTACAAAGTCGACCTAGCCAAAGATTTTGATCGCATTAGTTGGCTTTACATCAGGTTGTTTCTCATTAATTTGGGATTCTCTCACTCCTTTGTTATTTGGATTCTCAGTTTCATCTCTACAATATCTTTTGCTCTCCTCATAAATGGCTCAACTTCTCCTTCATTCAAAGAAGAAAGAGGGCTCAGAAAAGGTTGTCCTCTTTCCCCTTTGGTCTTTATTTTGGTAGCTGAATCACTAACCCGTCTTATTTCAGATGTAGTCACTCAAAGGAAATTCAAAGGTATTCAAATTTCTCCAACCTGCTCTCTCACTCATCTACTATTTGTAAACGACATCCTCATTTTTTGTGAAGGCAAGAAATTTTTTCTAGACAACTTAAAGGACATCCTCAATACCTTTTTCCTCTCTACTGGAATGAAAATCAACTAGGATAAATCCTCATTAATGATTTGGGGACTACATGATCAAGAATCACACTTAGTCTATGCCCTCCTTGGAGTGCAAATTCAAGACCCAACATAGGGCCTCAAAAACTTGGGTTTCACCCTCAAGGCATCAAGATACATGAAAGAAGATTGGGCATGGTTGTTGGTCAATATTGAAAATCTAATTCTCTCTCATCAAGTCAATTATAGAAGTGATTCTAGTCTTTTGGACCTCTCTTGCTTGGGTGCCAAAATGATTTTTACACAAAATAAATCAAAAGGCCATTCTCTTCCTTTGGGAAGGAAAAGAAGACTCTCGGACCCTAGTGTTGGCTTCAAATAATCTCATCTCAAAGACAAAATGCAATGGAGTATGGGGACTATTGGGCCCGAGATATGATCGATTTTACGAAAGTAATTAGCTACTTTTTGACGCCAACGCACACTCCCTACACAACCCGTAGGTCGGAAGGTCCACGTCAACACAGGATCTTTCCTTTTTACATAGCCCGAAGAACTCTAACCGGTTCTTCTATTTCCCTATCGGGAAATCTGCACCCACAACAAACTATCACGTGATCCCCTCTTCACACTTAGGAGATCGGACTTCGCAACTTCGCGAGGTCAGTGGTCGAGCATTGGACTCTCGAATCCCCGAATCCCGATACGATCAACGCTGACCTTTCCTTTTTCCCATCGGGATTTTGGTGTTTGAGATGTCAAACAACTTATCTCCCTGACTCCCGAATCTTGATTTTCCGAAACTCCGATGCATTCGCGAGTTTGACTTTTCAATGCTTCACCTCATTGGTATTTCAAACTTTGTGGTATCGCGAATCCTGATGCAATGAGTTCGGGACTTTACTCCACGAATCTTTGAAACGACATGCCACCTGTCCACATAGCCGACTCCTCCGTGGCCCCACAAATCCTCTTGACTTTCAGGATATCGCATATCGAAATATCGCAATTCCCGTTGTAACATTTATGGGACTTCCACCCACGAAAAACAGATACAAGTATACACGTGTAAATCCAATGGCCCTTATGGCTCGGATCTACGGTCCTGCCCCTCCTGAACTTTGAACCTCTTGGGAATACTCACCGTATCTCCCCTGCTCCTCCGCGATATCTAACGGCCCCCAGAAGTTCGTGAATTCTCCTCGAAGAATTCCGACCGTCCTTCCTTCCTGATGAGTTCCGCACAATGAACCAAGTATTCCTCCGTGAAAACTTGTTCACCTGCACTTAAACTTGCGACACCTGCTAAACCCTCCAAGGCACAAGCTTCCTGTGCTCCTCTTGAGGATTACTCGAAGGTCTTATCTCTCCTGAGTTTCCTTATGACTTCGAGCCTTAGAGAAGACTCTTGCACGCACTCCTTGTGGCAACCTTCAGCCACTTCCAAGTGCTGAAATTCCTTTCGACCCTGCACACACCTGCAGCAGCAGTCTCTCAATGCTTCACTCAGGTCCGCAACCCTGAAACTTCGCTCAGCCTGCACACTCCTTGCACGGCTCTTGTGCCCAATTGCACTTTTGAATGAACGAGAACAAAAGCTTAACTACCTGAGTCCTTTGTCAATGCACTCCTTGCAGACACTTCAATTGCACTCCTTGCAGGAACTCTGGCTCAGGTAGAGAAACAATTGAAACTCATTCCTACTTCCTTTCAGGCTTCAACTCAAACATGAAATCATATACACAACATATAAATCAAATGCATAACAGGAAGCAAACATTCATGAGAATATCATTCAACATCAATACACAGAGAACAAACACGAAACCATGCATTTGAATCAAACCCTTTCTATTAATCCAAATATCTGTACATGGGTGTTCTTACACAGCTCTCTGCTTCTCCTCTATGCTCTTCAATAATTCTTTTGATCTAATGTTACAATACACAATGAGGGTGTCTATATCCCGTTTCCCTCTTGCGCTATAAAACTGTCTAATCTAGAATTGAATTCTACCTACTTTACATTAATTACCATAAATGCCTTCTACCTACTAAGGACGAGAGAGAATCGCTCAAGGTCCATTTACATTATACAAGTGTGCTTCATTAAATTGCCACATTTATGTTCACGCATCAACTCCAAGAGAAATTCAAAATTTGTGCTAGCTTGTCCAGCTGTCCTTCGCTTCCGCACTGGCTCGCTTGATGTTGGAGATGCTCCTGCATCATACTCCCTCGCTTGAATATTTTCATGGGTTCCTGTCCATGAGGTCACGCACGGTCTGTCCATGCTTCTGGATCTCCATTTCATTCTCCCAGCTAGCATCTTCAACTGGATGGTTCTTCCATTTGACCAGATACTCAAAGTATTATTTCCGCCTGGTCTTCTTGTTCACTCTCTTGTCTAGTATGCACTCCACTGCGGCTTTTTTGCTGCTGGCATCTGCTTTGTCCACTGGATCAGTGGCTTCTCATCTCCAATCTTTGCTTCCTCAGCTCTATATGGGTACAAATCTGAGATATTGAATATCGGATAAATTATGATCCCATCGGGTAATTCAATCTCGTAAGCATTCGCCCCAAATTTCTTCAAGACCTTACATGGCCCAATTTTCTTCATCTTCAGCTTATTATATGTTCCTCTCGGGAACCTTTCCTTTCGCAAATGTGCCAGTATCAAGTCACCAAACTCAAATTGAAGTTGTCTCCTGTGTTGATCGACTCTGTGCTTATATTCCTGACTTGAATTCATCAGTCGCTCCTTCACCTGGCTGTGAAGTTCTTTCATCACCTCTGTGAATTTTTCTGCACTAGCGCTTCTAGTTGCAGTCTATTCTGAATCCCTCAATTCAAAAATTCCTCTCGGCTGCATGCTATAGACAATCTGAAATGGACTCTGCCCTGTGGTTCTGTTAACCTAGTCATTATAAGCAAACTCTACCTGTGGTAATATGTGGTCCCACTGGCTGTGGTGTTCTGTCACCAAGCTTCTCAGCAAGTCTCCCAGACTTCTGTTTACCACTTCTATCTGTCCATCCGTCTGAGGATGATAAGCCAAACTAAATGAAAAACTAGTTACCAACTTCTTCCATAAGGTCCTCCAAAAATGCCCTATGAATTTGGTGTCTTGATCCGAAACTATGCTTCTTGGTAAGCCATGAAGTCGAATGACCTCTTTGAAAAACAGATTCGCAATGTGAGTTGCGTCACTGGTTTTCTGACATGGAATGAAGTGCGCCATCTTGGAAAATCTATCCACCACCACAAAGATTGAATCAACACCTCTTTGTGTTCTTGGCAACCCTAATATGAAATCCATGCTAATTGCATCCCATGGTCTCTCTGGTATGGGAAATGGTTGATAAAACCCTGCATTCTGCTTCCCCCCCTTCAAATGCTGGTAAATTTTACATCGGTCCATGAATCTCTTGACATCTTCTCACATTCCTGGCCAAAAATATGACTCATTCAACTTTGTGAATGTCTTGTCGTGACCAAAGTGCCCTACCAATCCTCCACTGTGTTTCTCCTTTAGCAAGTTCTCCCTCATGGAGCATTTTAGAATACACAGTTGATTACCCCTAAACAGTAATCCTTCCTGGATCATGTAGTCTATCCATTGGCTTCTATCCCTAAGAATTGGATTCTCAACTGCTTCATACGCCTCTTTAAAATCTGGATCATCTGTGTACATGTCCCTGAGATCATCAAAACCCAACGTTTTGACTCTGAACTCCTGCAATAGCAAACACTTTCTGCTCAAAGCATCAACCACTTTGTTAGCAGTACCAGAAATATGTTTTATCACAAAAGTGAAATTCTGCATATACTCAACCCATTTGACATGTCTCTGGTTCAACTTCTCCTGTTGAGTCACAAACTACAGTGCATGATTGTCACTGTATAAGACAAATTCCTTCGGGATCAAGTAATGTCTCCATTTCTTCAATGCTTGAACAATAGCATAGAACTCCTTATCATAAGTGGAGTACTTCACTTTCGCCTCATTCATCTTCTCGGTGAAATATGCTATCGGCCTATCTTCCTGACTCAAGACTGC
Organism: Picea sitchensis; assembly: GCA_010110895.2. Classification (NCBI taxonomy): domain Eukaryota; kingdom Viridiplantae; phylum Streptophyta; class Pinopsida; order Pinales; family Pinaceae; genus Picea; species Picea sitchensis. The sequence continues at coordinate 17,019 of SNQJ01S0224403.1, read as the reverse complement.
CTCGATTGCAAATCCACTTGCATCACATTTCACTTGAAATGTCTTTCGGAAATCCGGCAACACCAAAACTGGTCGTTCTGTAATCTTCCTCTTCAACATATTAAAACTCTTTTCAACTTCTTCTGTCCAGTGAAAAGACTTGTGTCTTTTCTTCACTGTATCCATCATCGCTGCGCTAATTCCACTGAAATTCCTGATGAACTTTCAGTAGAAAATAGCCAATCTGTGAAAACTCCTCACCTCAAATATATTCTTTGGTGATGGCCAATTCTTGATTACTTCCACCTTATTCAGATCCATCCTCAACTCATCTGCATAAATAATGAACTCCAAGTAAATGAGCTTTGTCTTCATGAATGAGGAATTTTTCATATTTATCAACAAATTCTCCTGCTGTAACCTCTGCATCACTGTAGCCAAATGCTTCAGATGCTCTGCCATTGTTTTACTGTAAACCAGTATGTCATCCAAATACACAATGACAAATTTCCCGATGAACTCCCTCAGGACTTCGTTCATCAATCTCATGAAGGTACTCGACACATTTGTTAAGCCAAATGACATCACAAGCCATTCATACAACCCTTCGTTGGTTTTGAATGCTGTCTTCCATTCATCACCTTCTCTCATGTGGATCTGATGATAACCGCTTTTCAAATCAATCTTTGAAAAATACTTTGCTCCACTCAAGCAATCCATCAGATCATCCATCCTCGGCAATGGAAATCTGTACTTGATGGTTATCTTGTTGATCGCCCTCGAGTCAGTACACATCCTCCAGCGTCCGTCTTTCTTCGGACTGAGTACTATTGGAACAACACATGGACTCAATCTCTCCCTGACTAATCCTTTGTCCAACAACTTTTGGACTTGCCTTTTAACCTCTTCATTCTCTTGCGGTGTCAATCTGTACGCGGCTTTGTTTGGAAAACTGGCTCCTGGTATGAGATCAATATGATGACTCACACTTCTGATCGGTGGCAACAAACGAGGTAGTTCGTCCACTACTATATCAGCGAACTCTTCCAGTAGTTCCTAAACTTCTTTTGGTAGATCATCTACCCTGGTGCTGGTCAAAAAAATCTTTGATTTTCTGACCACAATGAACTGTGTATCCTCCTTCTTCTTAACCTCTGTAAGAAGTTCCTTCCCACTCATGAGAAGTACAGTGTTGCTTACGTCTGGCTTCATCTCCTTATCCTTGATTGGAAGTAACATGTGTGTCCTCCCATTTTTCTCTAGGGTGTATGTGTTCATTCTCCCATCATGAATCACATTTATGTCATATTTCCATGGTCTACCCAACAATAGATGACAAACATCCATAGGAATGAAATCACATAATATCTTATCATTATATCCTCCTATCTTAAATTAAACTAAACATTGTTTAGTGACAGTTACCTGGTGTCCTTTCTATAGCCACAAAACTCTGTATGGGCCTGGATGATCAGTCGTCTCCAGCTCCAGATTTTCTACCATCTCCGTCGAAACGATATTATCCGTGCTACCACTATCCACGATGACCTTGCATACCCTGTCCTTGGTCTTGCAAGCAGTCCTGAAAATTCGGGTCCTTTGGATTGAACTCGCCACCTCCTTCTCTGGTGTCAAAAGGACTTTTCGCATCATCAGCGATCTTCCGCCTTCAGCGTCTTCTGCCTCAACATCCTGCCTCTGTGCTTTGGCGATGTGATATTCTCCACTCTCTTTCTTTTTGTCTGGACACTCGTATGACTTGTGCCCATTCTTTCCACATGTGAAGCATGTGATTATTGCACCTCTTCCTCTTCCTCTACCTCTAGTACGAGGAAAAGTGTTATTATCAACATAATCTCCTCTCTCAGTTCGAGTCTGAGGTTTCTTCCAGTCCTCCTTGGGCTTATGATATTTATCCTGGGCAACTGATTTTCCTCTGGGCTGACTTCTGCCTCGGCCCCTCTGACTCTTCTTTCGACTCAGCTTCTCTTCCACTTTTAGAGCCATCTGATAAGCATCTTCCACCGTTTGGATGGTTACCATGCTCATCTCATCCTGGATATCATATCTCAGGCCATTCAGGTATCTGGCAACCTTCTCATCATTGCTCTCCCGATGACCTGCTCTGATGTTCAGTTTGTATAATTCTTCGGTATATTCTGTCACTGTCATCATCTTCTATCTCAGGTTCTGCATCCTCCTGAATAAAGTAATTTGGTAATCCCTGGGGATGAATTTCGCTTTCA
>SNQJ01S0224403.1:0-13143 GCA_010110895.2 Picea sitchensis | reverse complement strand
GGCGTTTGAAAATGATAGGGGGGGAGAGAGAGATGAGGGGGACTGAGGCAAGTTTAGAGATGCCCGAGAGCCCTGCCAAGAAAGAAATTTATAAGGGTTTTTGGGGAGGAGAGATTGATGAGGAGTCATAAAGGTCCTATGCAAAAAAAAAAGACAAAGGAAGAGAGTTTGAAGGATGAGAGAGAGGATTACTCGAGAGAGTTGTTGGCGTCGAGATAGGGGGAGTATGTTGAAAGTCAATTGGAGGAGCCTGATCTAGAACTAGGGTTGAGGTGCCCACTTCCACTGTATGAGGAGATGATGAAGGCAAGAAAGGGATAGCGGTCCCTTGTGGATCTGAGGAAGATTTATTGACCCATTTTCATTTTTTCACTTGTAGGGGGCAATCCTTTGCCAAGTGCTCGTAGACATGGCATCGACCACATATAAACAAAATTCCTTCATAGTCTGATTCCCAAGTGAAAGTGTGGCCTTGGTGTTGTATAAATATGTAATCTGCAAGCCCATTTGTTAATTTGAGTCCAACCAAAATGCGTTCCATGGACATATATCCTATTTCCTTATAGGAAAGATTTGCTTCATAGAAATACCCCAAGGCGGTGCCACTTTTTTGAAATATCTCTTTTGTCCAATAGGAGATAGGAAAACCAGGAAGCCTGACCCAAATTGGGGTGATTTCCTGATGGGCTATGGATACATTGAACTCGGGGGTCCAACGTTTCAGAAAGAGGGCTTGGGTTCAATAACACCAGTGACCCGAAAAGATCTTTTAACGACAATGGTTGAGTTTTAAAGCATGAGTTAAAATACCATTTAGGAAATTAATGAAAGAGGAAGAATTAATGAATAAACATGGCATCCACATAAACATATACAGATATGGAAATAAGCATAAAGCAACAACAAACCATAACAAGAGAAGTTGATAACGGAGTTCGGCAATCTCGCCTACGTCTCCGAGCCTTTGTCTCAGTGGGTGAGGATTTCTTATTTCTATTCAAATATTTAAAAGTACATCATAACAGTGCCAAAAGGATTACAAACTGATCTGGTCGTCAAGAACCCAACAAAACTGACGACACAAAAAATGGATGAACGAAGCTCCCAGAAATGGCCCGCAAAGCTGCTCTCCTCAATGGCTTCCTTGCATAAAAATGTCTTTGGCTTGGTAATTCTTCAGCATTTCTCTATTTTTAATCCACTCATATGGCTCCAAGTATTAGAATATGAATGGATGTGCTCATTTTACCATCGACAATATCACTATTTTCACCCAACCATAGACCGAAGCCACCCTCCGAGCACCTTAACCTTGACTGAGAATCATTCTGGAAGAAAACCCTAGGCTAGATATCCAAACAAAGGGTAGCACACCTTTCCCCAAGGATGTCGCATCAAACAAGAGCTAATCAGATAGTCCAAACCCTAACCAAGAGATAGTCCAACCCAAAGCATAATCTGCTAGCTACAACAACAGCTCTCCTCTAAACCTGCGCACAAACTGGGCAACTGCAATGCGCACAAGTGTTGCTCTGCAATTCTGAGAATGCCTACTAGAATGAAGATTGGCCTCCTGTATTTATACTAATTCTGGCTAACTGCCTGGGCCAACTTCTCATTCTGGGTATCTGTCTGTTCAGTATATATTATTTCTTCTGGATGACTTCTTTTCTTGGAGGCTAATAACCTAATACAAGTTATCCCCTTGAGCCGACTTGTCTTCTAGGGTTATTAGCTAACTCATTAGGGTTTCTTCATGCTTCCCGAAATATTCTATTCTCATCAATTTTACATGTGGAGGTAAATACCTCCCGCGGCTACCATAATATCAACACTCCCTCCTATCTAGGGAGGTATTTGAAGGTAATGGTCTTGAGCACAAACATACCACTTACCCGGTAGCATCAACATAGTCGTATAGACTATTTCATGACTAGATCATGAGCACCATCATCATTATCATTGTCATCGGCTGCATCATCTCTCGAAACCATACTCTATCTGAGTAATCAGACATGATGTTGGACAAGTCACTCACACCATAGAGTGACACAAGATCCATTCTTCTAATATGGACATATGTCCTAGAAGAACAAATGTCCTTAACCATTTTTCGTCTGGGAAATCTCTGTCCATTGATCATCCATCTAGCTGATAATCATTTCCAACACTTCTGATAGTCTTCAAGGAAATCAGAACAATATCATTCAATAGAACACAACTGTTTCTATCCATAGTAGTACACAACTACAATCTAGTGGTACACTACCACACCAAGTAGCACACAGGTACTTGATCAGTGACATATAGTCACAAATAGTGGAACACATCCACCACAGTAGTATACATCTATTGTCTAGAGACATACAGTCTTCATAACAATCATTTGATATCAGCCTACACAGAAACAATGTTATGCTATAAACTGAATCATCCGGGCCATTCTTCCAATCACATCTGTGAGATCTTCGAAGAGCATCTTCCCTCAAAAGGTAAGACATCAATGATGAGCTATATGGACTATTCTTCTCAAGCAAGGAATAATAATTGTCCTGATTTTTGAGCTTGGACCATTCCCCACCCTGGGCCATTCCTCCGACACTAGACAAAGTGTAACCTGGAGAGAATGATTCTGTCCTAAGGAATGTTTGTCCCTGATTGTTGAACCTGGACCATTCCCCACCCTAGGCCATTCCTCCGGCACTAAACAAAGTGAAAACTGGAGAGAATGAATCTGCCCTAAGGAATGACTGTCCGGACCATTTCCCATGTTAACCACAAGAGGAAATGACTATTCTGTACCAACCTCCAAAATGGACCATTCCCCATGTTAACCACAATGGGAAATCGTTGTCTATGGTACATCAACAATCCATCGAACCATTTTCTTTAAGAAAATGATCATTCGGTCTGGACCAATTTTCGAGCTGGAAAATGCATGTCCATCAGAAATATCAAACCACTTTCTGAACTGGAAAGGAACTTCTCATCCTAGACCATTTTTCGAACTAAAAAATGGTTGTCCATCAATCAATAACACATCAGTGCTCCCTCCCAACCTGGGATTCATCTCTTCCTTTTTCAATAAGGAAGTCGTTTCCACGAGCTCCAGCTTGAGTACGCAAACTCTTTCATCTTGGACAAAGGCTTTACCAAAATGTTTGCTTATCTGCTCGTCTGTGGAGATATATATTGGAGAACCACTTTCTCTTTTCTGGACTTCATCACGGAGAATGTAATGCTTGATCTCAATTATACTTCGGTCTTTCTGGAACACTGATTTTCTCTGGAGTCTTCGTATAGCTCTTGATCAATAGAGTATATCATTGTCGTATTCCTCTTTGATTCCTTCTAGTTCACAACATCATGGCAAGGGTCAAACTGGAACATATCTAAGTGATACTTCTTTGGACATCATGAGAGTTTGTCATGGATTAGCGATCCATCATCTTGAGCTTTTGAATAACCATTCTGATACAATATCTTTGTTATATAAATTCTTTCACCACGCTTCTGTTGTGCATTGGAGATTCTCCACCAAATTGTCTTCTTCCATCTGCATAAAAGGGTCTCTTTCTGGTATACCTCAAGGCTTTGAGGTTTCTCTTCATACACTCTTTGTTCAATTGCTCTGGAGAACAGTCTTTGCCTTTATCTAATGTAAAACTCCAACCCATGGACACTTGTGGACGATATGATGGTTCATGTAGAGGTATGTCTGGTTTACTGGAACAAGTAATCATCATAGTCCTCTCCCTCCATTTGGGAGAACCTCTAGTTCTAGATCTTGCAATGCTTGCATTCATATACATTGTTCTTCATCACAACTTCTAGTTCCTTTGCTTGATTACTTTTAGTGAGTTCATATCAAGCTGGTAATATTGTGATTCTCGATACAATGACTGGTTGTTCTGGCTTTTCTTTCTTTCTTGGAATCTTCATGTTCTTCCTCATGTTTTTCTTTAGCTCTTGGGTCCATGGAGTTTCTTATAAATTCCATGCCCTAAAGATTTCACTTCTTCCTTTCATCATAGGATCACAAATGTGGATGGAAAAATAGGAATACTTTAAGGCTTCTCTTCGAAGAAGACTTCTTCTGAAGTCAAACTGAACACGTACTACTTTTCATGGCTGCTACCATGGATATATACTTCATCATCTTCAATGGATCATAGGATTAGCTCCCTCCTAATCCTTACTTCATGCATGCTCTTCTTTTGGAAATATATAATCGGCTCCCTCCATCTAACATAAACCACTCTTCTATCTACATCCTTATTTCCTTCTGCAAGGTGTCATAAGTCTTTCTCCAATCTTGATTGTTGACTTCTTTCTACCTTTTCTTGTTCTAGGTTTCTTCAATAATGATTCTGGTTCGTCTTATCTTGTAATAACTTCCACATGAACTGTTACTAGGGTTTGTTGATGTGCTTCATCCTTTCATGTGTATTGTATTTTCTTATAGTCATTGTGATAGCAATCCTTATCTTGTTGTTCTTTCATAGGTATAGTTTCTCTTGGAACATATTATCTTCTAAGAGATAGATATACAAGATATGTACAGAGACTATGCAAACAGGATATGTACAAGAACTAAGAAGAGTACTATTACCTTGTCTTTAGAAGAAGAAGTTTGCTTTATCCTGCTTGGTCTTCTTTGTAGGTTCCTTTTCTTCAGCAACTAATGCTTCGTGTGTCTCCTTCCTTTTCTTTAGCTTGGGACAATGATTCTTGTAGTGACCATACTTTCGACAGTTGAAGCATTGTATTTCTGACATGTCTTTCTCTTGATTTGACTTCTTCCTTGAACCAAACTTCCTTTTGTTCCTGAAATTCTTGAATCTTGTTGTGAGGTCTTGATCATCGTACCTCTTTTGGGGTTTCTCTTTTGCACTGATCCTTGATTCTTCTTGAGCACAGCAAGTCCAAAGTTCTTCAAATCTAGGATACTCCTTCCTTGTGTTCATTCTTGCGGCAAATGCATCCCATGTCTTGGGAATACCATTGAGTACTATGTTTACCAATTCCTTCTCTGAAATGATCTCTTCAATATCTTGTAGTTAATCTCTTAATTGAGAGATTCTCACAAAGTATGATGTTATGTTGTCATCATCATTCATCTTCATGTCATGGAGCTCATTCTTCAGACTCATTACTTGTCCAATGTTTCTGACTGAGAATAGGTTTTCTAGGGCATCGTACATCTTCTTCGATGAGTCAAGATGGGAGATGTAGGGTATCAAGCGGTCTTTTATAGAGTCCACTATGATACTCATGGAATTGATGTCACTGTCTTTGAACTTCTCCATAGCTGCAACGTTCTGTGGTTCCTTTTCTTTTCCTTCTTCAAACTTTGGTTTCACGATCTTTCCCTTCACGATATCTAGCACTTTGTTCTCGGAAAGGATGAGGTCAATCCTTGTCTTCCACGCTCTGAAGTTAGAAGCTCCATATAACTTATTTTCTGACTTCATGGAGTAAGTCATGGCTGCTTTGACTTGGTCAACCTTAGATTTGACAAAAATCTCAAACTTGATGTCTTGGCTTGCTCAAAGTACTAGGAGATGAGCTAGGCTAGGGCGCACTGGTCTATCCGAAAATTTGGTCAATCCCTTCACTCAAGGTGCCTCAATGAGAGGATTAGGGTTTCTACAACTGCACCTACTAATAACCCTAGCGACAGTGCTTTAGTGACTGCTCCTGCTAGAAACCCTAGCGGCAGTTCTTCAATGAGCTCAATATGCTTATGGTTATGATTCCTTCCAGTGGTTAGACCGAATGAAGGAGGTGTGGGCCCATAACCTGTTAGAATATGAATGGATGTGCTCATTTTACCATCGACAATATCACTATTGTCACCCAACCATAGACCGAAGCCACCCTCTAAGCACCTTAACCTTGACTGAGAATCATTTTGGAAGAAAACCCTAGGCTAGATATCCAAACAAAGGGTAGCACACCTTTCCCCAAGGATGGCGCATCAAACAAGAGCTGATAAGATAGTCCAAACCCTAACCAAGAGATAGTCCAACGCAAAGTGTAATCTGCTAGCTGCAGCAGCGGCAACAGAAGCTCTCCTCCAAACCTGCGCACAAACTAGGCAACTGCAGTACGCACAAGTGTTGCTCTGCAATTCTAAGAATGCCTACCAGAATGAAGACTGGCCTCTTGTATTTATACTAATTCTGGCTAACTTCCTGGGCCAACTTCTCATTCTGGGTATCTGTCTATTCAGTATATATTATTTATTCTAGCCGACTTCTTCTCTTGGAGGCTAATAACCTAATACAAGTTATCCCCTTGAGTCGTATCTTCTAGGGTCATTAGCCAACTCATTAGGGTTTCTTCTTGCTTCCTGGAATATTCTATTCTCATCAGGTTTACACACATGGAGGTAAATACCTCCCGCAACTACCATAATATCAACACCAAGAACCTTTGTTTTATATAGAATAGAAGTGGGTAACAACCTCCCAACTTCTCAACCAGATCTGGCCTAAAAAAGAGCCGAAGATCCCTCAATAATGGACTAAATCCCCCCAAACAAGCTGAAAATCCATTAAAAAATCATAACATAAGGTATAAAAAACCACTTTGGCATAAATTAAGGGCGCAACCCCTTATCTTTGAGCTTCTGGTCACATGGCGCCCTCCATGTGGCCCTGTGCTAGTACGACCTGTACAGTCAACTGCCACGTCAACACTGTACAAACTTTACAGTCAACAAATTTTACATGTTTGGCCAAATGAATAGATCATGATATCTTTCGCATACGATGTCCGTTTGAGCCCTTTCAAGTTGCGTTGGGTTTGTATCGACGATGGCTACACACACATATGTTTTGAAGAGATTTTGAACACTTTGATTTTTAGGCCTTCCTGGACCCCATCTTGGCTCCGGGATCCATTCTCGATCACACCTCCCCACTAAAGACCTTTTGTTCCTCCAAAGGTTACTGACCAATCATTAAGTGTGGGATAGGCCACCCCACTTGTTCTCTATCTTTAAGCTATGTCATGTGCACTTGTCTCATCAAGATCAACTGTAAAACAATCATGATAACTGATAGCATATTGTTAGCTACTTGTACTCTGTCACATCTTACTGAAGCCACTATCATCCATGTTGACCACATTACTAATGATAACATCAGAAATATGACTGCAAATGAGCTAATATGTTTGTAATACTTGCACGACGTTAGCTTATCTTGAAGCAAAGTGTGATTGATCTTCCATTCTACAATCATCTCCTATTCTTTCTTAAGATCAATTACTTGATTTAAAACAATTATAGGTGTGTTTCTTGCATGAGTTGCCTTTCTTAATTGTTCCATTGTTTGAAGAGATTGATTTGCTTTTAAATGATGAGCATGTACCACATATTATATGCCTGCTTTGATTAAGTGATATTGATTCTTTTCCCTGTAGAAGATTTTTTTACGATCATACAAGTAAGGACTGCCTAAGACTATCCCACATTCATTGAGTGGCACCACATCACATGTTACCTCATCCACAAACTTAGATGAAATTTCAAATTTTAATGTGCATTGCTTTGTTATGTGCAATTTATGGTTGTTGCTTATCCATTTAAGTGTGTAAGGCTTATGATGCATCTGAGTGTTTAATCCCAATTGTTTAACCAATTCTTCTGAAATCAAGTTAGATTGAGATCCACTATCTATCAATGTGTCGACCTTAGTATGCCTCATTATGACCCTTATGTGAAACAATTTACTCTTAGAATCAAATCCATCACCAATTTTACCTGTCAAACCAACCAATGAGACTTTAGATTCATCACCTGAATCTGATCCCAAGTCTGTTGGTCGTGTTGTTGCTGCAATTGTTTTCCTCCCTTTCTTCTCTTTGAACCACTTTGGTCTCTTCTCGGGATGCAATTGCCAACAATGGTCCTCATCATGCCCTTCTTTCTTGCAATGCTTGCAAGAGGACTTCTCTTCCTTTCTTTCCACTGAATTTTCCTTCTTTCCATTCCACTTCCTTTTGTCCTCTTTCCTTGAAGACGATTCCCCCGATACACCAACTCTTGTCTTCCCTGCCTCAATGTACGTAGCTTGAACAAAAAACTCATCAAGATTAGTAGGTCCAAACATAAATACAGTGTTATGAATGTGTGCAGGTAAACCTCCGATATACTTCATAAGAGTTTCTTGGATATGTAAAGGAATATCTAACATCAATGCCATTTTACGAAACCCATCTGTGTATTCTTCCATTGTTTGTCCTTTTCTTAGTTTAAGACCTTGCCATTCAATTAAGGCTTTCTCTTTATAAACCAAAGGATAGAATTGTTTTCTAAGTGCAGAAATAAAAACTTGCCATGATGGAAATACATTACCCACTTGTTGTGTGTCATTTTGCAACTTGCTCTGCCACCAGATGAGTGTTGTGCCTGCAAGTCTAAGTGATGTCAACTTGATCTGAGTTGCCTCATCCTTGATTTGTTTCACACTGCAATAAACCTCCATATGTCTGACCCAGTTATTAAGCCTCTCTGCATTGACTTCACCATCATACATGGGTAATTCAAATTTCACATCAAGTTTAAGGCATTTCATGTTTATGTTTATGGACATGTTTTCTTGCTGTGGATTTAGAACTTGAACTTGAAGAAGAAGAAGTTGATGGAGAAGAAGGAGGTGAAGGAGGAATTTGAGGAGGATCCTCTCCTTCTTCACTTTTGACCTCTGAATATTTGCCTAGATTTGGTCTCTTACGTTCCAAGTAATCCTCATATAGAACCTTCATCATCTCTGATGTTGTTCCTGAGTTTATACTAAGGCTACAAGTATAATGTCAGGCATCAGGAAAAAAGGGAAATGTTTCAATGTTTTCCTTTTGCCAGATAAATAGCAAAAGAAATTTCTTTAAAACGAATTAATATTAGAACATCTCAGAAGTTGTTTCTTGCACCTGAGTTAAAATCAAAATATAGAATGAAAGGAAAGAAAAACATAAAGTTGCTAATCAAAGCAAGGCTAAAATGCTGAAGAATCTTGCTTTGTAACAAAAGAAGAAAGTGATTGATGTAATCTTCAATGAAGTATAAAGTATAGCATCTAATCAACATCTAGGTCTTGTATTAACTAATAGTGAATACAGAGGAAAATCTGTTTGTTATTAGATAACTGAGTATAACATAACCACGGTAGAAGTTGTACTAAATTGTGATTTGCATTCATCAAAGAAAATATATGAAAGTATGTTGGAATATGAAAATACAAAGAACACATAACTCAGAATAGACAAGATGTAGAATCTCTGGCATGCATTTGTATTAATTCTCAGTGAAGAGAGTCTTCTCCTTTACAATCGGCAAAAATCAACCTTTGTTTCTTTCTCAAAATGTATATTTATACTAGATTAAAATGTTTTGAATTCTATCATTCTAAAAGTTTCGGTTACAAATGAAAAGATGAAACACTTCACTTAGTTGTCCTTTGTCTTCCTTCATGCTAGCAGGGCGTTTTCCTTTCTTTATCCTCTAGCTCCAAAATAGGATGGAATAAGCAATTGTATTATTGGCCTCCAGAAGTCTTCCCTTTCCCCTGTTCAATACAATTTACACACTTTTCTACCAACTGGGCTATTAACTTGGGAAGTTTAGTTTGGCCATTTGATTCGAAAGTGTAGCACTTCCTCTCCAACTGTGGCAATCTTTCCCCTATTTTCCTGTCTTCTAAAATGATAGACAATAACTGTAGGTTTGGTTTTATCAACCACTTGTCTATTTGAGCAATATCAACTTGCTTTATCTGAGATAGTTCAACTTGGTCCCTTTCCACATTTTCCTTGATATCTAGCATATGTTTAACTATGTTAATCTTGCCCAACATTCCAGAACTATTATCCTTATCGAGATCTAGCAATTTTTTATTTATTAGGCCAAATGTTTCTTCACAAGAGTCTCTCACCTCTTTGGCCATTTTTTTGTTCTTTGATAGATTATGCTCCCATGCTTTTAACAGAATGTTACCGTTGGTTTGTTCTCAAATGGATAATCTGGAAGCGATGACCATTTCCTCTTTCATCGTTTCTATAATAGCCTCCTGGAAAGTACTTCGAGCCACCTTAGCTTCTCTCTCTCTTAAGGTGATTTTGTCTAAGGCTTGATCTATCAACTGAAAATGTTTTTGGATGATTTCTACTTTAGTAAGTAGACTCTATTGGGTTGCTTCTATCTTCTTTCATATTTCTATGGCTTGAGTTCGAAATACCTTTATGTCTATGACCTGGCTTTCAACAAAATTTAATTTAGATTGCAGTTGTTTTATTAACTCTTCTTGTTGAATTACATGTGCTTAAATTGTCTGAGCCGACTGTTGCATTTGCTCAAGATTAGATTTGAGATGTTCGATTTCCTGTTGGTCGGTTGCTCTGGTTTGTTCAAAATCTTTGTATGCCTCATTCTTGGCATTCGTCTCTACAGCTACTATCTAAGTCTGTAACTTGCTAATCAACCAGTCTCTTTATTTCAGCCATTCCTTCAAGGTTCCAACTGAATATTGGTTGGTCGTTGCATAAGCCCCCAATGTTGCTGCTATCTCATCGACGAATTCTTCTTCTTCTAAAGCTCCTCCATCTGTTAATATTCTATACTTTTTAGCCACTACACCCGCTTTTTGATATGTTTCTCTCTTCACCACAGCCTTCCTTTTCTTGATAAAAAAAGAAATCGCTAGGAGACAATTCTTCTATAGAGATAGGTGTCAAATCCTCTTTAGATATTATCTCTGCATTGGGGTTCCCCTTGGTATATTGTAAGGGTGTGACGGATGGAATGGCACTGTTGATTTCTTTGGATGCTTGTTTTAGGATAACATCTGTGTCTGGTTCATTTGATGGATACAAGGGTGTGTCTCTTACCCCCTTTGAGAAGGTCTATGTTCGATCCTTGACCTGTTTAATTGGTGTATCTGTCTCTGGGAGTTTTTTCTCTTGGCTTGGGATATCGGTTTCCTGTTTCGAGGTCTTAGTGTCCTCTGTGTTCTCCTGATTTTCTTGTTTGCCGGGATTTGTATCTGCTGAACCTTGGGCTCCTATTTGTTGTGCACCTGGAGATTTTCAGGTTTTGCCCTACAAAACTTTGGGGAGGCCATTTTTCCGGTGTTCCTGGAATTTGTAGAAATCGGTCATATCTCTGGGTAGCAGAGCTCGAACTCGACTTAAGACTTCTGAGTAGGATCTCTCTCCTCGGAACATTTCGCCATGGGGAGAATTTTCGTGCTCATATATTTTTAGACCACAACTTTCCATATGGTTACCCACGATCCTATAAGGATCGTGCTTCTTAAATTCAATGTCTACTAGTTTCATTTCCTCTAAGGTCGTGGCCTCTGCTTTGGCATGGCCGAAATCTATTAAAAAATATATACCAATGTGTATGGGAAAAGATGTCCATACCTTTTTCTGAACTCCTTTGAGTTCTTTGCTTATCCCACCAAGCACAGTTTCCCTGGAGATTTCTCGACATACTAGTTTGTCTGGTAAAAATAGTGGTAGGGCATAAGGGGGAACAGAGCAGCCAAAAACCCTAATATACAAGAACAGTTCTTCCAGGTACCAGTCTACCACACTGTTTAAGTTTGTCACGACTTTATCTGAAATCCTGGGAGGTGGATGGTCGTAGATAACGACATGCATTGGTACCATTACACAATTGAAAATCTCATAGACAAAGTCCTTGGCCTTATCTTCCCAGAGTTTGGAGTGGTAAACATGAATAGGTCCTACGTTATTTGGAGTCCATCTCCAGCTCATTAATGGAAAAGGTGTCATGAAGAAAACAACATCCATAATGTATGCAGACATGAAAAACAAAGTTGCTTTCCCGCTCGCCTTTTGTGCTTGATATTCTATAACTTGGCTTGCCAGACTGTCTGACAACAATTTAGCCCAGTCAAAAGAGTACCCCTCTACTACTGTGTGGATAAGTGGTACCCATGGGAGAAAAAAATGTGCAGTATTCTCTCTCCCATAAAGCCTGCATACCATCATCGCTACATACATAAATTGTGGTTGTAAAGAAGGATTTGCATATATACCATGAGTGTCCGCTATGAACTTTTAAGGATGCGAGCACCAATCCTTGATCAGGTCGGATAATATTTTTCCAAATTGCTCGCATTCTTTCTTTTTGAAACCCTCCAAGAATTTGGAATTGTAAGTAAAATTGGGTGTGGGGGACAATTTGTACATCACCTGCAAATGCTTCGGCCTAAATGTTCCAACAACCACCTTCTACGCGTTAAATATTGTCCTAGTCGGGACATCTATGTGGTCTAGTGCCCATTTAACCATATCACAATAGGGAAAAAGCCATGGCCTTGTTGCTACCTTTTGCATCTCCGACTGAGCGACCACTTTGTATTTGATATACAAATCATCTTTCTCGTTGTCACTCAAGTCGTCTGGGCAATTTATCATCTCGTATTGCAAGATGTTGAAACTCCATGTTTTGCCTGTGTCGATGTTTCTAAGCGAGGTATCAGAAGTAATATCCGAACTCTTACCTGAACTTTCACCAGTTGTTTTGGGCATTTTCCATGGAGCCATGATATAAAATCTCGAGATATATTTCCTATTACAAAGGATGAAAATACAAACAATGGTTAACTCGCTAAAATGGCTTTGTGAAACTAGAATGAAATTCAAATAATGACGGAAATTTTTAGAATACTGAGTCTCTGCGGGTCCTTGCTGACACAATGTTTAATTCGAAAGATTTGGAAATAAAGCAGGATCTTACTTTCAATCATTTTCCTAATTCGCTTATAAATGCCATAAATGTTCGATATTTCGTGACTTGGGATGATCGTAGAAACATTTAATTCGTTACCCATAAGCTCTACAGGTTTAAAGTTTTTTAAGATATTAATTAATCCAGTTTAATCATTTAATTAATCGCAATTAGTTCTTAATCCTTTTTCGGCGTTCGCAGTCTTGGACAATTTTATTCTTAGTCTTGGGCCATGAACCCCAAATTCACGATATTGCGATTTGGTTAATTGACTTTGATTAGACTTAAGTTCTTAACTAATCGTGATTAGTTTATAAATCTCGCGACCTCGGGTATCGGGATTACAAAGGTATCATTCTAAGGTAAAACCATCGAGT
>SNQJ01S0224400.1:0-14785 GCA_010110895.2 Picea sitchensis | reverse complement strand
TCCGTGCACCGCTATCCTCTTAGTGCCCAACTCTTTCAAAGTTCTCAGACCCAAAATCAATGTCTCATACTTAGCCATGTTATTTGTGCAATCAAAGGAGATTTTGTAAGAGCAGAGTTTAGAGCCCACCTAGGGAGGATTTATCCATACACCAGCCCCAACTCCTTCCTTGCTGACAGTTCTGTCGAAGCTCATGTTCCACATTTCGTTCTCCGCGCATTTTCTCGGATCTGCGCACTCTTCTACTCGACACGTGGCCTTATCTTCGACAGTCATGACAACTGTCGGCTCCTCCCTTTCAAAACTTAAGTCCTTGAAAAAATAGAGGAGCCAATCTCAGTGTCGACATAGTAGATAGGATGATTGTTCGGCTGGGTCTTCCTATTCACCATGTACTTGAGTAGCACCTCTCTGTACAATCCTCTTTCTTGGCCGAAGACAGGGATGGTGGCATAAGACATATCCATCTGCAAGGTTGCCTTTAATTTTGCGGCCCACAACCTGGATAACAACATGCCAAATTTAGGGGGAATGTAGGCCATAATGACATCCATAACCAGATTTTTAGACAGAATTTGAGACAACGACATGACCAAATCTTTGATCAGACCCAAACATTTCACCTTCCTTGATTCAAAGGAGAAAAGATCCTTATAGAGCCTGGTGACGTCCAAACCTAACTTGCCGATGACCACCTTGGGCACGAGATTGTGCGACACACCCGAATCCATCATAGCGTTATGCAACATCATATCATGGATTTTGAGGTTGACATAGAAAGGGGCAACGTCCTCAGTATCGCCAGTTTCTTCTACGCGCGGACCAAATAAAATGGCAGGGTGGTCATCCTGGACATTCAGGGTATCGGGAGACTCTTCCATCTTCAAAATTTTAATGATATGATCTTGATACTCTCTTTTCTTGATGAGCTCATTAAAAGGGATGAAGATTTTAATTTTGGCCATTTCGTTCTCAAAGTTAAAGGGGGGAGGAGCTTTATCTATCTCTTTGACGCCCGTCTCCTTACTCGCCTCTGGCGCTTTCTTTAAAGATTCCTCCTTTGACTTCCTTTTCTCCATCACGTCCCTTGATGGATTGTATTTCTTTGGTCGGCTTGTGGAAGGAATGTTCGCTTGAGGTTCTTTTGTGGAATTCATTTGCTGAGGCTCTGCGGACGTCTTTCTTCTCCTGAGGTTGTATTGCTTTTGACACTGCATGATGGAATTGTGATATCCTTTCCTGAATTCCTTCATTTCTGAAGACAACGTGTCTTCAGTCTCTAGCATAATACCATCATTCGAATCCATGAATTAATTGTGTTCTCCCTTTGTCAAGAACACGTGTGTGTCTATGTCGTCGCAACAATGCATTTGATCTTGGATCATCTGATCAAAATCTTCATTCGTGGAATTGTTTTGGAATGGAGTTCTTATTTGCTGATTGCCCTACTCTCTCTGGTCCCTCTTCCTGATCCGCGGGACCGAACCCATTCTAAAGTTTTGATTTCTAGGTTGGCATTTTTTCTACTCCCGGGTGGCGGGCTTGTCTTCCATGGACATCCTTTCCATCAGCTTCTCCATAGTCTTCATCATCAAGTCGAAACTTTCATCCGACGATCGAGACATAGCGGGTTACACGTCTCCTTGGGGTTTCTTTCCATTTCTGTCAAAGTTTTGTTTGATCTTCCCCAATGCCATCAGATTTACTTCGACTTCACTTATGTTTCTCATAATAGCGCCTAAAGTAGTGGACCTTCTTTCCCTCAACAGCAAGGCGAAATCGTTGTCAAAGGAGTCGACGTATTGAAGTTACGTAACTCCGGGAGGGGGTTGGAATTCTGTGGGGATTGATTTGTAGACCTTCATGAATCGGGCCGAGAACTCTTGCATCGTTTCCTATGGTGATCTCTTCATATTGTTGTGCTGCGTTAGTAGTTGTAAATGATTCTTTTTGTCTCCCCATCTAGCAAGGAACGATGTTTCAAACATTGCGAAATTAGGGATGCTTGCTGCTCGAAGGGCCTTAAACCACTTCCTAACCTCCCATGAAAGACTTTGCATGAACAATCTAATTTTCACATCCTCATGATTGACCTCTTTTAGATCAACACAATTATATAACCAATCCAAGTTATTTTGGGCAGAGGCGTTTCCTTTGGCATCATATAGCTTGATTCTCTGATTATAGTTTTGGGGAAAATCATGCAGTTGGGCTAGTAGGGCAAGAGGGGCGAATTTGGAGGCTATTGCTCTCAGAGGGTTTGGAACTGGTGGAATGTTCCGAGTGGGGATTACAACAACTTGCGGGATTTTGTTTGGTATCAAATATTGAAACCTCTTCTCATTGAATACCATCTCATCCAAGCAGGTTTCTGATTTAGACCTGAACAAGGTTTGTTCAAACAGTGTATCGAAATCAAGGTTTTCGATGCTTTGTACACCATCTTTGGGTAAGGATAATTTTATGTCCATGTAATAGAATGGGTCTGGCGCTTATTCATTTTCCCTGCGCAAATTTTTTTCGGGATCATACACAGGTGCTACAGGGTCCAGATCAGGATTGGCTATGGTACAAATTGTCTTTGGAGCCATGATTTATGATTGATCTCTTCTATGCTACTGGTATCATTCATTAGAGTCGCCAGGGTAAAGGTTTCAACCAATATAGACGTTTAGCCCACTGTTACCCTCAGAGGTCAAAACTATAGCTTTAGTTGTTCTCCCAGGGAAATTTTTATTCAATTTCGTCCCCGACAACGACGCCAAAATGTTAGCTCTCCATAAATTCGTTTGGATGAGAAAACGAATGACAAAGGTAACTTACAGACCAACTTTAATGCCATAAACTAGCCTTTCCGACCTAGATAGGGCTCTCTCTGAGACTGAGTCTCTAAATAAATAATGGCTTTGAATTTTCGGCTAGGTTTATTACGTTCGTGCATTATTTCTGGTTTTGTTGGTAGGAGAACACAAAACCTTGGGCAATGGAGTCAAATTCCAGAAAGTGAGAGAAATAAATGACTTGGTGACTAAACATGAGAGGATAAAGGCTAAGAAGACAATGGTCTTTCAATTCAAATTTGTTGTGTGTGGCGAGAGAAAAATACATAAAGTAACTCAGAGCACCATTGGAGATGAATTCTAAATCACTTAGAAGAAAACACAGGCGTTTAAATGGCGAAGTCTAAGGCATCGCGTGATGAATTCTAGATTTCTAAAACATTCCGATTTAAACAAAATACAGACATGGATATACAAAAAACATGGAACACATACATAAGAGAGATCACAATACATCAAACCACCACCATTATAATATTTTCATCAAAGTATTAGGACCTTTGCATTATATTTCAATCAGGTTCGAAATTTACATTCAACAATCACTGTCTACATTACTTTTCCAACCAACCCGACTTACATTGAAAGGATGCAATATATAGAAAAATATGTTCGTCTTCGGCTGCCATGTCCCCCAACTACTACTCCTAGAAATTTGTCTTTGTTATTCTCTGCCAGATGATCCTTCAGATGGAACTTACTAAGAATATAAACTTGAATGTACCCAATCATGTCATAACCGACATATTTACCATGATGGTTTAGTCATCAACAAGATTCCATCGTTAAGAAGCGATATGTCGATGCTTCTCCTTTGAATGGTCATCTGAATGACCGAGCACTTTTTCAGACTTCTACCACCCAGTGTAACAACTTTGATTGATGTCGCATGATCATTGGTTGTGGTATGCATGTGGCAGGGAACTGTGTACTGTCACTCGTGTTTTCAAGATGGCGACGATGATTAGGGGACAACACATTTATTCAAAACTATCGTGTGTTCATCCTACACTTTTCCCTTTCGACAGGTGGGTTTTCAACATCTGTGCGACGTATATCTACCGCACAGGTACACGTTAGATTCCTTACTTCCCAGCAGGAAACAGGACACAGAGAGAAAGGAATTTCACACCACGTTAAAAAAAAAGACAAAATCGAGGTCAGATCGATTATGTTTCTAGCCTTATCTGCAGTCTTGATTTCTAATCATTTTTCTGAGGGACCAATTGCTCCTTTTTGGATTCTTTACCTGTTTTCACAAGACCTCGTTCCCCTTCAACTTCACTTGGGCACTGGCTAGAGCTGCACAAATGTTTTCCATGGCTGGTCCACATTCTTTGAAATGCTCTGCAATTTACTCCTCTAACATTCTCCGTGCCTCGCGCAGCTGGATGACCGTGTCTTGTGCTTCTCTGAACTGCCTCTTGAGCCAATTCACATTCCCTTCTCGGCTCTACGATGTTGATGTCTCGAAAGTCCTTTCCGCTAACTGCTTTCTCAACTCCTTGTTCTCTTGGTACAACTCGACAATAGTGAGATGCACTTACTTTAGTTGTTGCGACGAATCATGAAAATCCATGCTTTCAGTGCCCGACCTTCTCTGTCTGTCGTAGATTTCTCGGCTTGAACCCTCGACAGGTTGCAGCTGAACAACGTTCACGAGTAACTTCGTAGCAACCGATTTGGTGTGTGGTTCGTTTGGAGCTTGGGCCTTCCCAGGCTCCCTATTCTTCCTTTTCCTACCTCTTTTCCAGGGTATTGTTTGTTGGGGGAACGAGACTTCCATTGACTTTCCTTTTTCTGTAGCCCCTTCTATTCCCGCCTCCGCGCTGTGAGATGTTTCTTATCCCGTGGGTAGAGGGGGATCTCCTTTGGGGTCCCTGGGGATGTCATCTGAAATCAGAAATGAATCCCAGTCTTGGCCCAGTCGCCTCAATTCCTCAACTATCAATAATTTGATTCGTGAGATATGGGATAATCTCTTCTTTGGTTGGTCTGCTTCGGCTTGGACATTGTCTTCCATTCCTCCTAGACTTTGGTGCAAGAATAAAGGTAGGTTCAATGACCTCTTTCATGTGAAACACACAAAAAATATGATGTGATGTGGTTGTATTCTATCATACCTTCTTTCACAGGTGAAATACTTTCTAATCACCTTCAAGAGTTTCTGAAAAGGCTCCCGTAGATACCGACTTGGAACACCCATTCTGATTTTCCCGTTCAGGCAGTTTGGTTTGATGAATTATTCGTAGCATATCATGTCCAAAGGCATGCCCTTAGACCACCTCTCACCGCATGGAGGGATCTCTGTCGTGGCTGACATAGTTTCCTCCGTCACCCAGAATGCGATTCCTACAATAACCACGCGGAACCTATTAAATCTGAGCGCAAACTCTTCTACCAGTTTCACATTGTATCCTTGGATTTTATTACAATAGTGCATGCATCCAACCTGCTCAAAAGATGCTATGACATTTGGATCTTCGTTTATCAATGCCAAGTCTTGAGGCTCGAGCTTCACAGTTCTACTACTTCGCGCCCTCTTCCTTATGTATTGGGATGTCATCATGGTTCAATGCGTGTTTTCTCTGCATGCACGGTAGTGAAGAGGACACCCCCTTCGCATAACAAATGGATAATGATATTCTTAGCCTAGACCCGTCGGAGGGGCGGTAGCAGAACTTGCACGATAAGAGAGAATGACTTTAGGAATTCACTACGTGGCCCCGAGGGGAGACAAAGACTCTGGGTACAGGAATGGGTCGGCATTGTGACAATGACACCGACAGGCTTGTCGCAGTAGGGGAACACGAAAGAGAATTTGGGCGTGACAAAAACTCTTAGGATGAGGGGATGAACGTGAGAGTACTTGTCGCCTGACAGACTAGCTTGTGACCAACTCTGACAGAATCCAAACCATGGTTTAAGACAGAAAAAACATGGCGATCTTGACTAACCTGACTTGCAACATAGTTGATGGCAATCGACTTTCCCACAATAAGAAAACTCAGGGCTTGAAAGAAAAATTACAGACAACTCATAAACTCAGAGGGTAAATGAAATGCATGTAGAATGATTGGAATTTATAACTGAATGGGTGAGGGATGGAATCATGACAAAGGACACTGAATCCATGGTGACGAGAATTTTTTAATCAGGTTGAAGATTCGCGCAACACACTCGCGTGACAGGTACACTTTGGAGTGTGTAAAGTACAAATGAGAAGAGATGCATAGTATACATGATATGAGTGCTGTGATTTCTTATCCTTTCTGAATTCATAATGAGGTGATGATGGTCATTATATATGTCGACGTGAACTTTATTCTAACCACTTGCCTCGACCTTTGGCACATAAAATCCCCCTTTCTGACAGGACCCGACCTTTTGGGAAAATACCTTTACAATTTACACATGTTTGATTCTGACGCCCTTTCCTGACTCCAAGGGCCAGACTGACCACTTGTTGACTTCGACCATTCGTTGTGCAGTACTTGACCTCACACGCTTTGAAACATGTACCATGACTAATCTAGGACTGACTCGAACTGAAAAAAATACGGCACTAACAGATTTCACCAAGACAATATTGAGGAAATGTTGCATGGACTCCTCTCTTTCCTCTGTAATACCTTGGGATTGAAACACCATCGTGTAATGGGATAGAAACTCCTTCTTAATCAATGCTTGGTCAATGAATCGTCCACTCCTTGTCTTAAGAGCATCTATTTTATCATCGACCTCCTTGATTGCGAAAGCTTTAAACAAGACCATAGTAGGCGTGTCTCCTTGTTTGAAGATATCATATTCAAGCACAAAGTTGAACACCTTTGTCTCAACAAATTTCATCCAATCTAAAGATATGATGAAGCTTCGTTGATTGCAATTGATTTTTCTCATCGAAGGGTCTAACTAGGAAGGTGACAATGGATGCAATAACATCTAGTACCCACCATTAGGGAATCCACCCATCTTCTCCACAGAGTGTAGGAAGAAGGTTGCAAGCATTTATGATAGATCCAAAACAACCATGGATTTTAACATGAAAAACATTCATTATAGAGCACGCTCTATGAACGTGCACTTTCTTGGCACCCTAGACATGACAAACCAGATGCACTAGTGATCATAAATAATCCTCATGTCATTGGTTTGCACTAATTAGCCCCCAAAAGAGTCAAATTAAAATGATTTTTGTTATTATAATATTGATCTATCTAATCTTTTTAGAATTCGTTCTCTACCCTTGCAAAAATTATTATAGGTAAACTATAAGCTAGTAGATTCATAGGGCTTGTAACAATTAGTATCATAAATCCCTACCCGAAGGCTATCCATTCTTCCTTTTCACCATACCAAACCTTGATAGATAAGAACCCTTTTTATCTTCTTGATTCCCAAAGCATATTAAAATCTCCACAGATTAATCAAGTAATATTTGGAAGCTCATTGACAATTTAATGTCAAAATTGACCTCTCACCAATGTCATTGGATCCATAAATATTGGCCGACCCCAATGTCTAGCTACAATGTTTATTGAAATCCAAACAAGTCTTTGAGTCGTGTCAGAGTTGTAATTTGAAATAACAATACTTGCTAGCTACGTAGGGGATATTAGGGTACCAAAACTACTTTTCCCATTAGAACGATTCAAATACACACACTTAGCACCCAACCAAAATATATATAAGGTCATAGAGAGAAAAAATCTAGTGATTTTGACTTGTAAATGCATGATGTCCACTTTGCCAATCAAAGACAAGATTTGATGGATGATATTTTTTCTTCCAGGGTCAGTGAAATTCTAGATGTTCCATGAGACAAGTTTCATTGGAAACTATGTTGTGCATCTCTTCCTCATTATCTTTGGGGCCATCAAGAGAACTAAAGGAGTTCAGACTTACAATGGGTTTGCAATGAAACAAACCATGCATCCAAAGTGATACATTTTAGTGTAGTAAGCTATCAATCAAATCATTTTCTCAAGTTTCAAGCAACATTGATGGAGATCTCCTTGTGAATTCCCCCACCTATTTTATACAATTCAAAAACTTGTTGAATCACTAGCTTGCTCAACGAAGCCTCTAAGGTGTAGAAGGGTAAAATGGCACAATGTTCTTGAGTTGGGGCCTTATGTGGCCCAATACCTTTGTTCTTACACACCACTTGAGTCCATCCTCCATTTATATCATGGTTTACACGAGGACCATTTTGATCTTGTGGTGTTTGCATGGGTGAGGCCACTTATTGGTTGACTGAATTCATGAATGGGCAATGTCTAATACAATGGATTGTACTTTGGAAATGGAAACAAGTGTTTGGGAGATTGATATAAGGAACAATTTTACAAATGATCCTATCACCAACCCTATTGAGCATGGACTCTTTAAATTCCTTCCATAGGTTGACCTTAAGACACACACAACATTAGGGCCCAGTGTTAAAGAACCACTCATGGTCATGGCATATAAAACTGCATATTTGGGCTGAAATGCATTCTAGAAACCACCATAATTGTGTTAGAAGAGAATTTTGAGGCAACGACCTGCCATATTGGGCTCCCCTAGTGCCTTATTATGAAATACACATATTGTTAGAGCCAACAAGGCTAGAAATAAATACAAAAGGATTGGATTTAATACAAGGAAATGACACCATATCATAATCCTTACACCATATACCAATCCTAATAGAGCTCTAACCTCAGAGTTTTGTTGTCAATCTTGATGGACTATATTAATTTTAGCATTTAAAAGGTATTTGGATAATTGAATGATGATTCATACAATATTTGGTGCCTTTGTTTATAGACGATGTGAATTTGGTTCCATGGATATAAATTCAAAGATGGGTATGATGGATTCCATGAATTGTTGGACACCTCATGGCACAAGATGAAAATATATATGATAATGTGCCACACTACTTTATAAGATGTTGAGTTCTTCCTCCTACAAGATGAATGGGAGAACATTCAATTTCAATCATAAGATGAAGATAAATTGTTTGACATTAAAGAGAGTTGAGAAATTGGTTTTAACTAGCTTTGATTACTGTCACAAAGATATCGTATCTATAGGGAGGGGCATTCTAAGGCTTGGAATTGAATCCTAAATATCCTCCTTTGGGTAGGTGCAAGGGTCCTACCGTAACAATTTAGGGTAGTCAGGAGTTAGTCAATTAATATATCCATCTTCTTTGAATAAGACCCATTAGATACCTAATGGATAGTTTTTTGTTTAAAAGGGCCCTTTTTATCGAATAAGACACACTAGGTAGTTGGTTAGTACTCATTAGTGATGGGACCTGTTGTACCTACAACAACCTCCGATTTATTTTGTAAGAAATAAAAGGCCCCCCCATTTAAACTTTGATTGTATTCTTTAATTTATAATTTTGAGTTTTTTATTATGTATATACATTATTATTTTTGTTTTTTATTTTTTATTTACTGTTGTATTTTAATTTTATGCCTTAATTTTTATCTAGGAATTGATAAACATTAGAGGGTTGGATATTTATTGATTGTTTAACTTTGAGGAGTTTTTCCATTTGATATTTTTGATGTTCTTCATTAGATTTTTGTTTATGTTTTCCCAATTTGACCTTTTGGAGTGAAATTAACAAGTTGTTTTTTGAGCCTTTTGCACTGATCAATTTTAATGGATGTAGTGTTGATCCTATTCAATTGCGGGGTTCAATGCTCTATTTTTTGACATTGGATAAAATTTGATTTTTATTGGGACCTTAGCCATTGAACATAAGCCATCAGACTTACCTTATCTAGATCTTCCCATTGGGAAGTTAATTCACGACACTCGCAATTTTTTCCTGATACTTGAATCCTGCAAGCCTATCGAGCTCACCCCTTCAGGATTTCCTCACAAGCCTATCGGGCTTGCCCCTTCCGAATTTTCCCACAAGCCTATCGGGCTCGCCCCTTCCGGATTTTTTGACAATATTATCGAGCTCACCCCTTTGGGAATTCCTCGTCAGAATGATTATTCACCATGCTCATAGTTTTTCTCTATACTCGAAGCCCGCAAGCATATCGGGCTAGCCCCTTCGGGATTTCCTCATCAGGAAGTTAATTCACTACACTCATAGTTTTTTCCTAATGCCCAAAGCCTACAAGCCTATTAGAATCACCCCTTTGGGATTTACCTACAATCCTATTGGGCTCACCCCTTCAGGATATCGAGCTAGCACTGTTCTATCTTTTTCCTAATATTTGAAACCTGACAGGCTATCAGACTCTCGTCATCAGGTTATTTCACACGCATGCTTTCTAATTTTTCCCAACCATCGAATTCCAAATTCGATTGGACTTTCACCATCAGGTTTGACCCATTGAATTCCCACCCTCAAGTTGGGTTTTCACCATAGATTAATTTTTGAAACTTCCCGACCATCGGATCTCGATCTTAGGGTATATTATTTTATTATTTTAATTTGGTTGTTTATTTCTATTTTTCTGGGTCAAAACATTAAGGCATGCTCAACACTCTATACTTATCCCAAATCCACATACAAGTACGCATTGGAAATATTGTTTCCATTGATGTTAAAGATAGGGGAAAACTACATATGTCCAAGATAAATATTGCAAGATGGAGATTGTTGGAAATATTATTTTTGGATTTTTTATGCTCAGTTTGGATACCCTATATTTGAAGGAATTTTTAATCTAAATAACTCACTCAAATGGGAGAACATGTTATATTGTTGGAAATATTATTCTGAGACATTTCCAATGGTATAGGGCACTCCCTATGACTCCTTAGGAATGAGGAGATAGGAAATTTTCTATCAAACAATCCAGCCAGAAAGTTTAGGTATGTCCAGCTAGTCTTTATAGGTCGGCCCTAAAAGTGAGCACATAAACACTATAAATATAGGATAGATGTGCACATTTGAAGAGAATCCAAGAAAGAATATCAAGTCTGAGGTGTGCAGAAGAGATCTGAGGTGCACAAGAGAAGCTGGAAGTATTCTTGGGGTCTAAAGGTGTGCAAGAGGACTTTTCTTAGAGTTTTAAGGGTGCATTATGAAGGACTAAGGTCTATGATGTTGAAAAGTGCATTGTTTTGAGGTTATGATGT
Organism: Picea sitchensis; assembly: GCA_010110895.2. Classification (NCBI taxonomy): domain Eukaryota; kingdom Viridiplantae; phylum Streptophyta; class Pinopsida; order Pinales; family Pinaceae; genus Picea; species Picea sitchensis. Next base: position 3,842 of record SNQJ01S0224400.1, on the reverse strand, counting down.
TTCAGTATGAGATTATATTCTAGGAATGATGCTACAAGTTTTTCTACGGCATGAAGGCTAAATCTGATTAGGGTTTGAATTTATGTTTGGGCTATGAGGCAAAGAGAGGCATTGAAGTATGAAAGTTAAGGGTATGATGATTCTATGAAATACATGAAGTATGAAGCATGAAAGTGAAGTTAGAAGTACTCTGTGTATGAAGACATTAGGTTGGTGAATATACGGGTCGCACTAAGTTGGTACTCAACCAAGGAGATTGATGTCTCATGTAGGTTGGTGTCTACACAATATCTTGTTGAGTTGGTGATCAACTAAGGAGATTGGTGTATCCATTAGGTTGGTGCCTACACAATATCTTGATGAGTTGGTGCTCAAATAAGGATATTGGTGTTTCTAGTAGGTTGGTGCCTACAAGATTTGTAACAGTAGGTTGGTTTCTACAAACATTTATAAAGATAGGTTTTTTGTGGTTTTATCCCACAAGGGTTTCCAAGTTAAATCTGTGTACCGTGATTTGATTTTATATGCATTTACTGCTTTAAAGTTAATGAATGATTGATGAATTCTCAATTAAAGTAAAAAGTATATGTTGGCATGTTTATAGGCAGAGTGTGCTTGTCATTGATGGCAAGAATAACAACGCCGATGACATGTTTACAGGCAAGAACAACAACGATGATGGCATGTCTATAGGCAAGAAAAAAAATGATGTTATCAGTTTTACAGGCACAGTATGCAGAGATCAAAGCTCATAAGTGGTAGCGCTTTGCACGCAGAACGCAAGTGTGCGCCAGGGCCAAGGTCAACTTCATTGCCAAAGCTTAGGAGAGATAGCGTTTTTTCAGAAACGCAAACGAGTCCCAAAGTCATCAGGACTCGTAGAAGGATCAAAGCTAGAGGTCTTTAACACTTATAAATTCTTCCAAGATCGCATGGTAAATCTTGACCGTCCATCGAGAGAGGACACGTGGCGAGAAATCATAATTTTGCTGACTCGTAGATCGGGAAATCAGAGATAGGAGAAGTGAGAATTCGTGAAGTCCGAGTTCAAAATTTCATCACAGTCGTTGGATCAAAAAAGGTTGTAGACTGCCGATTTGGATGAGGTTTCAGAAAACCAGGAGTCGGGAGAAGGGAGGTGAGTAGTCCTCCAACTCCGTGAAATGCGAAGTCGCGATGAGATCTGAGCTGTTGGATCCAGAGGACACATGGAAAGGGATCAACATTTCGCTGACTCACAAAACAGGAAAGTCAAAGGCAGAATTGAAGGAACTCACGAAGTTCGAGTTCGCGAAGAGGATATCTCGACCGTTGGATCAAGGACTAATCTGGGTCATTGGATCGAGGACTAATCTGGGCCACCAGATCCAAGAGAAGAACATGTGCCACGTGAGGAGATCCACATCAGCAAGGACAAGAGGCATACCACATCAACAAAGATACGTGGCAAGAGATCAGCGCTTCGCTGATTCGCAAATAGGGAAATCCAGAGGAAGGAATGAATGCACGAGACAAGAACTCACGAAATCATGAAATGTGAAGAAGTGATCTCGACCATTGGATCATGGAGAGATATGGACTGTTTATTTGGCACGACGAAGAACGAAGTCCGAGTTCTCAAAGAAGAGATCTAGACCATTGAAATACAGAAGATCATGGGTCATCGATTAGACAAGAGATGAATCACGAAATGCAAAGTCCCGATATGATCTAGGCCGTCGGATCATCGAGGATTGTGGGCCATTGATCTAGAGTAGGAATCTAGAAATTGGGAGTTGAAGAAAGGAGGAGCTCTAACCTTTGAAGTCACAAAACATGAATTCTCTATTTGATTGCAGTCGTCGATCAAAGGGAGAGATATGGACCATTGATCTGGCAAGCGTAGTTTCTTAAGTTAGGCATGTGGTCATAGCCATGGTCACATCGGCAAAGGTTAAGGGAAGAGCTAGCATGTTGGTAAGCTCTACTTCAAAGATCACGAGTTGCGAGAATAAAGGCAACTCACAGCAAGAGTTCGCGATACACGAAGTCACGAAGCACCCAAGAGGTTAAGCCCCGGGTCAGAGCCGAAGGTCACATCGTCAAAGGATTAAGGGAGGAGATAGAAAATTTCTAGGCTCCTCATTGGAGATCATCGAGATCGCAAAGCGCCTTTTGGATAGGCTACTGATCACATCTCGTGGTCACATGAAAGGAAGGGGCTTAGCCAGAAAATCTAGCACCCACTGTGAAGTTTTCTCAGGAAGGGAAAAGGCGCCAAAGGCATGAGCGCGCAGAGGTTCTATGGGTAACTGCCAGAATGAAGTGATTTCATCTACCAAATAATTCAAGGAGCTGTAGGATGATTGCCAGAGGAGACAAAGAGTCTCTAGGTAATTGCCAGTGGAATGAAGACTCATCATAGAGACAATTGACAGATGGGAAAGTGTTGAAGTCTGTAACTGTAACAGAGAGGATAAGTTCAACTATGATAGAGAAGACGAAGGGTCGCAATGCCAGAAAAAGGCAAAGAAACTTGGGAATGGCCACTGATGACGAATAGTCTTAGCATAATGACTACTGATGTAGAACATATTCAACATAATTGCCAGAGAGGACGAAGAGTTAGGTGTATGATCTGGCAGAGTACTTGGCATGATAAATATATGAAGAACAAAGAAGATATGGTTACTTCTGTTGAGAGTTATTCATGCGAGTAGAAGCATGCCATGCGCAGGAGCTAAAGCGCATAGAAGAGGCGTAGCACATATAAGGGAAATGTTGCACAGAGCATAAAGTGCATAAGAAAGACATAGAACAAAAGTCCATATCTGAGAGAGGAAGAGAAGGCCAAGGTGCGCATGTAGAAACAGATCAGAAGAACAGAAAGCTCAAGAAGACGCGAGCAAGAATACACTGATGCAGGCAGAGAAGAGCAGTGTAAAATAACAATGATGAGACTGGTAATCCATTGACAAACACTGTATCACTGTAATAAGTTTCTGTAACGAATTTTTTATAATCAGGGTGGTAGGGAGGTGCTAGGGAGGACTGTTGTTCTTAGAGTTTCAAGTGGGTGCTTGAACACAGGGAGTTGTAGCTTCCATCTGGCTGTAGCCAGAAAAATCAAGGTGGTAGGGTGGTGCTAGGGAGGATTGATGTACTCAGAGTTTCAAGTGGGTGCTTGAACACAAGGATTTGTAGCTTCCATCTGGTTGCAGCGAGAAAAATCAGGGAGGTAGGGTGGTGAAAGGGAGAACTATTGTTCTCTGTTATAGAGGTTGGTGCATGTGTAACTGGAAATTGGTGCTTCCATCCAGTTGGTGCTGGAACACTCAGGGAGTTGGTGCTTCCTTCTAGTGGCTGCTAGAGAAATCAGAGAGTTGGTGCTCTCATCAAGTCGTTGGTTGTAAAACAAAGGTGGTAGCCTAAAAATTGAGTTGGTGCTCATAAGAATGATAATGCACAGAATATAAAGATTACTTATCATATCAAGAAGAAGATGTTTTTCCCTTTATGGGTTTCCTCAGGAAATATCTGTCTCTGTGTGCTTCATGTGTGTGATTGATGTTGAATACTCTATTGCCTACTTCCTTTCATTATTGTGATCATCATTGAGTGTTTTGTAATGAGTTTAAAATGGTTATAATTGTTTAAGAATAGTGACAACTGATTCACCCCCCCCTCTCAGTTGTCCAACAATTGGTATCAGAGAAAGTTACCTTTATTTAAGGGTAGATCCTAGAGCTTAAATATGACTATCCATGGAGGAACTTCAACCAATAAGGCCCCCCTGTTTAATGGAACAAACTTTGGCTTCTGGAAAGTTAGGATGAGAACCTACATAATGGCTTTAGGTGCAG
>SNQJ01S0224399.1:0-11772 GCA_010110895.2 Picea sitchensis | reverse complement strand
GATATAATTAATGACTCTGTAGTTCAGATTTTGGACTCTTCCCCTATATTGCATTATAAAATTTACGAAGTCCTAACTTCTGAAATACTTAAAATTAAGTGTGATTAATTAACACTTAAGATCAATTACTAGATAATTAATAGCTTCACAGTTTTGGGTTCCTAGAAATCCCTCCTGAGATACATTGAAAGTCCCCGAAGTATGAAAGCCTGAAACACTTTAAGTTTAAGCACCATTTTTAAACATGATTAATTAAGGTTTTAAAAGTGATTATCCAGAGATTAATCTTTTCATAGATTCAGGATTCGAGAGTTTCCCACTCTGTCACATCTAAAACTCTCGAATGCAAACTGTCGAAATATTGATGGAATTTATGAATAATTAAGGATAAGGATTCAAATGAGGATTACAGATCGTGGGGTAGACATCTCCATTAACTTTAATAAATTCTTTGTCAGTAAGGTTATACGAAGATCGATGAACATTGTTTAAATAAAAGCACTTCGATTTTGATTTCATTTTCACCTTTCACAATTATCAGGTTTTATCTATTTGAAAAAACTACAGACCTCTCTTGTTACAGGCATGATAATCTTATTTCCTTAAGGATTATGGCACCACAAAAAGTTAAAAGAAAACTTGATGGATCAGATTTCAGAATCTAGTGGAACGATAAATCAGTTCAGAAGCTGGATAAACTAAGAAAAGGACAAAATATAGCATGTAAGCGCTTAAATAGACGAAAAAGGGATCAAAAACTCTCAAGAGCACTAAGTCCCCAAAGTGGAAGATCTGACGTCGCGTGTCCTTTGATATTGGACGATTGCAATTTACTTCTGAAACTCTGGGCTTCAGGCATTCTAAGGTGAAAATATCTGAACTGCTAAGTCTTTGAAGTGAAGGATCTCCTATCACCTGTCCTCTTGATCTGACAAATATTTACTTCAGAACTCCGAGCTTCAGAAGTTCTCTCTTCACACATGTGTCTTTCTTCTGAAGTGGTTATCCGTCGAAGTGAAAGATCTCCTACCACATGTCCACTTCGATCAATGGTCCATATGGGTTTCGAGAGTTCTTTACTCAGCACTTCTTACCTCCCCCTCATAGTATGAAATAGCTGAATATGGGGATCATCTGACACATGTCCCCTGCTCATATCAACGAACAGGAATTGCACAAAATTCACTCTATCTTCTCTACATATGACCAAGAGTTGTGACTTCATATTAACTTTGGGTTCTTATCTCACTTTGTGAATATCGACTGTCGAATTTTAATAAATCTTGGAGATCAACAGTTGAGAGTGATTATGAGGGGCGAAGTTGCACAGGGTTTAATTTCGAATGGAGGTCCTACAATTTAAACCATGGTTTTCTCTCAGGGGTACATGGAATCACTAGGTGCATTGCGGGACGAAAAGCGGGTTACTTCAAACCACCCCCTCGTGCCCCCACAAAATAGAGAAATGTAAAGGGACACTGGAGCAACACTTTTCATCCACGTCATGTACCTCGTTTACCCTCCATCCTATCACACCTTCCACGTCATACACCCCATTCACCCTCCAGTTTTCCATACCTTCCACATCAGTTACGTCATTTACCTCACCACCTGAACTTTTCCCCACGTCATCATGTTCGTGAGCAGTTAGTCTTTCTCGTAACCATTAGCCATCACATAACAAGCCAATTTTGAGCTACCTGTCACATTATCACTCCCCCCATATTTTCAACTGATATTATTTTTCCAGTAAATGCGTTTGAAGAACATATAACAATGGAGTAATATGACGACAACAATAAAAAAATGATTGCGGTGGCCTCAATGGACATGTGTTCCCAATTCAAAGAACAAAGGAAAACGAGTGCATATGCGAGCATATGAAGAGATAGATGAAAGCACCAACTCAAACAATATCTTCTTTTTGTCGTTTCATTCAAATTACATTATATTTTTAGGAGATATTTTATGAGGTCCAACAGTTTCTGAGTTGTGATAATTTTTGTATAGATAGATTTTAGATCTATTTGAGGCTGCTTCTTGTTGGATGTAATAGAGAAACTCTCTTTTTGAGTATTAATATAAGTGAAGACAAAGATTTTAATTTTTCTTTTAGTTTGAGTTATGTGTTTCATCTATATTTGTATTTCTTTGAATTTATTTATGTAATTCCTTAAAAAGTGATTGATTGGAATTTAGTATTACAACTACTGTGATCATATTATACTAGTAATTCATTAGGTAAGAAGTTTTTTCTCTGTATTTACTGTGAGTAAAACAATACCTATGTTTTGCGTGAATTACTGCATTTCATATCCTGTTCAAGGGTTCCTTCTCTACTTTTCTTCCACTGCAAACAAGGTGAGACTCATCTGCAATTGATGCCTAGATTTTTTTAACAATTTTGTAACTTCTTTCACACCATTTGATATTATAATTGTGACTCGGACAATGAAATACAACCTCTATACTATCCTATTATTAATTTGATTTAAAGATCATTTCTTATAGAAATAAAGGTAGGAAAATCACTCATTTAAAACATTTTCTTTAGACACTCATGATGCCTGACATTACTCTTTGAGCTTTAGGATTGTTCTCAAGAACAACATCTTTTTGGCACTGTTGTCAGAGATGAATAAACAAAATCATTTTCCTTGGGAAAATGACAAGGTAAATTTTTATCTTTGATGGTTGATGCAAGAGAATCACTCCATGCCATCACGCACCAGCCAAGCGAGGCACATCATCGCACACATTCGATGAAGGAAGGAGAGGTGCAACCTTCATTTCACATTTTGAATTTGAATGAAATGTGATAAATGCTTGTAAGGATGTTAGAGCCATGAAGTTGTGCATATACATAGGCATAGCTATAGGTAGCGTTTAATGTTTGTAAGGCTGAATCAAGCTCTGATTCATACTAGACAACCCATTCAATTGTAAATTTAATGAGAATTGAATAGGGTAGGTGAAGAAGGAGGGAAGAGCTCAAAGAGACTCCTCATGTAAAAACATCTTAGATTTGTTTTGAGTTAAGAGAGTGAGAGTAGGATAGATAAAAGGAGATGAGACTCTGTTATAGTCTGAGCTCAATAACACCTTGTAAAGAAGGCATTTGATTAATACAAACATAAGCAGTTTTTCCTACATATTACTCTGTGTTGTGTGAATGCTTTCATGTGTTCAATATATGTTGTGAATGTATGTTGTGAATGTGCATTTGCAGGGATAGATAGGTTCTTATATCTATAGAGTTATTTGATTTCAAGGTTGGAGATCTTTGAGGCTTCATACGAGGAGGGTGTGATAGAACACTGCAGGTTCTGATAGCCAGTGCTTAGAGAGGACTTCCAGTTCTACGAAATTTGGACAGACGTGTCAAAGAGGGCATACCATATAGAGTCATTAAATCAAGGATAATACCTCAAGGTTGCTAAACACCTTGAAGGAAAGACTGTGTAGAGGAGGACACAGTGGAAGACAGAATCACTACGGGATTCTACAAGAACTCTGCCAGGTGGGAAATGAGTAGATGCATGCATTGCATTAAGGAGGAACTTTGTTGTGGGATCAAGAAGAAAAAAAAATATTTGAGGAGTTCTGTAGACACGCTGCCAGGAGGGAACTGAGTGAGTGTGCAGATAGAGCATAGGAGGAAATAACTCTTTTGAGTTTTGTAACAGAGAAGAATCCAAAGGAAGGATCTTCGCAGGGTTGTTGAACACCCTGTAGAATCAACAAGAATTTGCTTGAGAAATAGATTGCCAGGAGGGCATCTAAAATCTCCATCTGAAGGAGAAGGAAAGGGTAAAGTCCCTTAAAGATCTAAGTAGCAGGAAAGATTAGAAGAGATAGCACTTTCGTGTGTGCAGAGATCCTGTAGAAGTCACATAGGTCATGGAAACCTTTCAAGGTTTCAGAAGAGGATAAAGCTCAGGAGGAAAAGTGCCTTTGTTCACAGAGCTATAACTGCAAAGGTTGTAGAGCCTGAAAGGAGTAACTCTTTGGAGAGTTCAGAATCCAAAAATCTTAAGCGGGATAGCTTCTTCAAGTATGCAAGCGAGACCAAGGATTGTAGAGCTCACAAAAGAAAGTCTAAGGTTGAGGACTTTGGCATTTGGAGAAATCTTCCAAGGTTCGGGAAGAGAGCGCATGCTCGAATGGAGAGCAAAGCTGCCATTAGATCAGGCCGAAGGGAAGATATGGACCATTGAAATCCTACGTTCAGATAGTAGAAGTAGAGCACATAGGAGAAGAGAATATTTGGACCATCGGATCTTGCTCAGGACAGGCGATAACCGTCGGATTTGTCGAAAGGAGAATGAGGTTTAATCCTCACGCACAGAGCAGAGGATTCCAAAAAAGTCTCGACAGGGCAGGAGCATCAGGATTTCATATTTCGGAAATTCGGAAGTTCTGAGGTTCAGAGGACAGTGGACCGAGAGACTGGAGGTCACGGATCTCGAAGTCTCGAAGACATATGAGCCATCCATATAAGAAGGACACATGTCACAAAATCCTTCATCACGGGGATTCAGACATCGGGAAGCAGAGAGGGAGGAGTCTTTTGACTTCACAACTGGTGAAGTCCTGAAATGATTTGATCTATCCATATGTGGGAGGACACATGGAGGAGATTGGGAAATCCACTGGGATTTCAGATATCGAAGATTCGAAAGAATAGAGGATTAGTGTCATTGGGGTCGCGAAGTCACAAAGACCGAAAAATATCGGGATTGTCCAAGCGAAGGACACGTGGCAGCGATCCAGGCATTGGGAGAAAAGTCCCTAAAGGAAAGGATCATTTTGGTATTTTGGGTATCGTAAGTTCCAAGGAGAAGAGGCTTTGCAACAAGGGTCGTGAAGTTCCGAAACGCGAAAACCCAAAGTTGTAAAGAATAACGTGGGGTGTGGATAATTGGTATTCGTGGTCATTTCAGAGTTTGAAACTTCGGGAGTTTCGACGACAAGAGATCGTATCATTTCAGCATCGGAAAACCCAAAATTGCGAAAGGAGACAGGAAGCCAGGGCATAGACATTTCGGCATTTCGAGAAGTCGGCTTTTCAGGAGTCTTGAATACAGGAGGTCAGGTGCTTTGCATTGACGTAACTCGAAAGAGGACTATGGTAACTTATATTTTTCGATCCGTAACTCCGTTTGACGAGACATTTGCATTGTTAGAAATCTTGTGATGCTCTCTTCGCGAGCATGCCATTTTAACTGATTTATGGGAACTTTGAATTTTTTCCCTTTCTCTTTCTGCTGAAGCCATTCTGAGTGTCATGAGTTGCCTCTGTGAGTTATGATTTTTTATTAGCCTTCTCTGGATAATTTTTGGATCATTCCCTCCCTCTCCCCCTCCCTCCTATATACCCACCCTCCATCTCTCTCTTTCTCTGTCTCTCTATCCTCATTATCAGTCTTAATCTCACATTTTCTCTGCCCTATTTCTCTCTCCCTCTCCGCCCCTTTAGCACTCTCTCCCTCTCTACCCCACTCTCCCCCCTATCTCTCCCTCTATCTCCCTCTCCCTCTATCTCTCTCTCTCTCTCTCTCCACGCCTCACTCTCTCTTATGCCTAACTTCCAATATTTATTTCTATCCCCCTGTCTCCCTCTCTTCCCATCTCTCCCTCACTCTCTTTCTCTTACCTTCCCTCTTTCCCTCTCTCCCCCTATCTCTCTCTAACTCCACATGCTGATATATTCTTCATATGGGTATTTCCCCTACCACTCTTTCCTATCCTCTTTCTTTCTCCTTTCAAAACATCACTTACAAACTCTCAAAGTAGGGATAATAGAAAATTTTTCACTAGTTGAACAATAAAAGGGGATAAAATTGAGATTCAATACTAGCTTCCAAAGATCAAGAAAAATAAATAAAAAATCAAAATCTTTATTGACACCCCACTTAAAAAAATAGTTTTTTTCTGCAACATCATTGTTTTCTTCCACCCAACTATACAATAAATCTCAATCTATATTTACAAAATCTGAAATAATTACTCAATCCCTAAAAATATCCTCCTCAAACATAGAAAATGTGAATTTGACTCTCTCTCTCTCTCTCTCTCTCTCTCTCTCTCTCTCTCTCCACCCCTCTAACACTCTCTCCATCTCCCTCTCTACATCACTCCCCCACCCTCTCTCTCTCTCTTGCCCCCCTCTCTCTCCTCTCCCCCCCCTCTCTCTTTCCTCTTCCCCTATGAAAACATGGATAGATATAAAGAAATTCAATTGGAAGAAAAAGGGTTTGTTTGTTTAGTGTTTATGTTTATATTTTGGAGTATTTTATTTTTTATAAATATATTTGATATTTTAGATAGAGTTTTATATATTTTTTTTTTATGTATGGGATGGTTTTGCATCTTTAGGAGAGAAAGAGGATGAGCATTGTGATTTCCTCATATCCCTATGCATGTTAGGTTTTTTAACCGAGAATAATAAAATATATTTGTGAGAAAAATAATACACACAAGAAACCATACACTTATACATGTAATTATCTTGGAAATCCCATGCAGGGAAAAACTAGCCTAATAATAGATCTATCATTAACCTTGACCTAAACCAACAAAGCCAAGCCAAGTAAGTAATAAACTGCTCATTTCTAGACCACTTTACAATGGATCATTACAACCCTCATAAATTCTTCTTCACGTCCCTTCTCCGGCATACAAAACCACGGGCTATCAATACCATGTTGCTGAAACTATGTGTTGAGACCTAAACCACTTTGAATCATTCTTGAGTCAAGGTTAACCCTAGAAATCACCCCTTTAAAATTGACTTCGGGATTCAACATGCATCCCCCTATCACCTAGGCCTACCTACCGACTTTATCGGTGAGTTACCAGGAGTATGCATGCCTTGCTAGGTCTTACAACCATATTCCCTTTTACATGAAAACAATTTTTTCTCCAATAATTTTTTTTCACGTGTCTCATGGTGACTACACCATCACCATTCATTGCTACATCCTCTCACTACTTTCAAACCCTTGGGTTTCAAATATCCATTGAACTTCATGCTCGTAGCTCCATTCTTACATTAGATTGGGCCCTTTGGTGTTTCCATTTCCATTTCCTAGAACACATATCTCAATGCTACCCAATGGAAACTTTCCTTGTCCCATACCAGATGAAGAAATAATCTAGACCTAGCTTTGATGCCAATTGTTAGGTTTTTTAACCGAGCATAATAAAATATATTTGTGAGAGAAAAATAATACAAACAAGAAACCATACACTTAGACACACAATTATCCTAGAAAACCCCTATGGGGAAAAAAATGACCAATAATACATCTATTATTATCCTTTACCTAAACCATCCAATCTAGGCCACATGAGCTAGCCATTGCTCACCTCTAGGTCGCTTTACAATGGAGCCTTACAAGCCTTCTTCACATGCATTCTCTAACATATAAAACCACAGACCATTAATACCATGTGCCCGAAAACATGTGTTGAGACCTAAACTACTTTGAATCATTCCTAAGTCAAGGTTAACCCTAATATTCCAATAGGAGCATGAACAAGTTCTAGGAATGTGTGTGTGCTACTGTAATGTGCACGCCCTTGCTAGATAGGGATATGAGGCAGGAACAATTCACAACCTCATTTATTTATGCTCAGAAGAGAACATGCAAGCTCTTAATGCAAAAAATAAACCATTTATTGTATGGCCCCTATAAATTTATGAATAAATGTATAGAGGGGATTGGGGACAATTATGACCTAAGGACTTAGGATTGAAAGTTCTTTGAGGAATAGGGTAGTGGTTAGAGCACTATGATGGAGATGTATGGGTTGTGGGGCCCTCAACAAGAGGTATGGGAACATAGGGATTGGGTGTGGATGGGGTTAACAGTTGAGTATAGGTGGGGTCCTAGGGTTAGATGGATTTAGGGCCAAAGTGGAGATAGATTTGTAGGCATAAAGGGGGATTGCAGTGTGAGAGAGAGGGATAGATTTACATAGGGGGAGAAAGAGTGAGTTAGAGTGAGAGTGAGAGTGAGAGAGAATGAGTGAGAGTGATATGGAGAGAGAGAGATGTTAGAATATAATGGATGTGCTCGATTTACCATAGAAAATATCACTATTGTCACCCAACCATAGGCCGAAGATACCCTCCAAGCACCTTAACCATGACAGAGAATTACTCCGAAAGAAAAACCTGGGCTAGATAGACAAACAAAGGGTAGCGCACCTTTCCCCAAGGATAGCACACCAACAAGAGATGATCAGATAGTCTAAACCCTAGCCAAGAGATAGTCAAAGCCAAAATGTAACTGCTAGCTGCAACAACTACACTGGAAGCTCTCCTCCAAACCTGTGCACAAACTGGGGACTGCAGTGTGCACAAGTGTTGCTCTGGGATTCTGAGAATGCCTTCCAAAGTGAAGACTGGCCTCCTGTATTTATACTAATTCTGGCTAACTGTCTGGGTCGAATTCTCATTCTGGGTATCTATTTATTCAATGTATAATATTTCTTCTGGACGACTTCTTCTCTTGTAGGCTAATAACCTAATAGAAGTTATCCTCTTGAGCCGACTTGTCTTCTAGGTTTATTAGCCAACTCATTAGGGTTTCTTCTTTCTTCCCGGATTATTCTATTCTCGTCAGGTTTACATGTGGAGGTAAATACCTCGCGTATCTACCATAATATCAACACTCCCTCCTAGATAGGGAGGTATTGAAGACAATGGTCTTGAGAAAAAACATACCATTGAATCAGTATCATCATCATAGTCATACAAACTATCTCAAGATTAGATCATTTGAGCACCATCATCATGATCAATGTCATCAACTACATCATCTCTCGAAACCATACTCCATCTGAGTAATTAGACATGATGTTGGATAAGTCACTCACTCCACAGAGCGACACAAGATCCATTCCTCTAATCCAAACATATGTCTAGAAGAATAAATGTCCTGAACCATTTTTCGTCTAGGAAATCTCTGTCCATTGATCATCCATCTAGCTGATAATCATTTCCAACACTATTGATAGTCTTCAAGGCAACTGGAAAAATATCATTCAAGAGAACAAAACTGTGTCTATCCATAGTAGTACACAACTACAATCCAGTGGTACACTACCACACCAAGTAGCACACAGGTACTTGATCAGTGAAACTAGTCATAAACAATGGAACACATTCACTACAATAGTATACATATACTGTCTATAGTCATACAATTTTCATAACAATCATCTGATATCAACCTACACAAAAAAATGTCATGATATAAACTGAATCATCTGGGCCATTCTTCCACTCACATCTGTGAGATCTAGAAGAGTATCTTCCCTCAAGAAGTCAAACATCAATGATGACCTATCTTTACTATTCTTCTCAAGCAAGGAAGAATAATTGTCCTAATTTATGAGCCTGGATCATTCCCCACCCCGGGCCATTCCTCTGACACTAAAAAAAGTGTAACCTAGAGAGAATGAGTCTGCCCTAAGGAATGAATGTCCCTAATTGTTGAACCTGGGCCATTCCCCACCCTGGGTCATTCCTCCAGCACAAAACAAAGTGTAACCTAGAGAGAATGAATTTTCCCTAAGGAATGACTATCTGGACCATTCCCGAAGGAAATGACTGTCCTGCAACAACCTCCAAAACGGACCATTCCTCATGTTAGCCACAATGGGAAATCATTGTCTGATGAGGTGGGCCAGTATTCTTGAGTAACCCCGAAGAAGAGAGACTTCCCTAGACCATTCCCCATGTTAACCATAATGGGAAATCATTGTCTATGGTACATCAAAAATCCATAGAACCATTTTCATTACGAAAATGACTGTTCGATCTGGACCATTTTCCAAACTGGAAAATGCCTATCCGTCAGAAATCTCAAACCACTTTCCGAACTGGAAAGGAACTGCTCATCTTGAACCATTTTTCAAACTTAAAAGTGATTTTCCATCAATCAATAACACATCAGTGCTCCCTCCCAACCTGGGATTGATCTATTCCTTTTTCAATAAGGAAGTCGTCTCCATGATCTCTAGCTTGAGTACACAAAATCTTTCATCTTGGACATAAGCTTTACCAAAATGTCTGATTATCTGCTCATCTGTGTAGATATGTATTGGAGAACCACAGTCTCCTTTCTAGACTTCATCATGGATAATGTAATGCTTGATTTAAAATGTATTTTGATCTGGAATGATGGTTCTCTCTGAAGGCTTCATGTAGCTCTGATCAATAAAGTATATCATTGTTGGATTCCTCTTGGTTCTTGGTAGATCACAACATTGTGGAAAGGGTCAGACTGGAACATATCCATGTGACACTTCTTCTGTCATCATGAGATATTTTTCATGGATTGGCAATCCATCATCCTGATCTTCTGAGTAATCATTCTGATACAATATCTCTGTTATAGAAAAATCTTCACCACGCTTCTGTTGTGCATTGGAGTTTCTCCACCAAGTTATCTTCTTCCATTTGCATACAAGGGTATCTTTCTGGTATGCCTCAAAGTCTTGAGGTTGCTCTACATATGCTCTTTGTTCAATTGCTCTGAAGAATAATATTTACATTCATCTTATGTAGAACTCCAACCCATGGATATTGTGGATGATATAATGACTCATGTAGAGGTATGTATGGTTTACTAGAACAAGTAATCATCATAGTATTCTCCCTCCATCTGGAAGAACCTCTAGTTCTAGATTTTGCAATGCTTGCATATATACATTTTTCTTCATCACAACATTTAGTTCCTCTGCTTGATTGATTTTAGTGAGTTCATGTCAGGCTGGTAATCTTGTGATTCTTAATACAATGACTGGATTTTTTGGCTTCTCTTTCTCTCTTGGAATCTTCATATTCTTCCTAATGTTTTTATTTAGTTCTTGGGTCCATGGAGTTTCTTATAGATTCCATGCCCTAAACATTCCACTTCTTCCTTTAATTATAGGATCACGAATGTGGATGTACAACCAGGGATACTTTAAGTCTTCTCTTCAAAGAAGACTTATTCTGAGGTCAAAATGAATATGTACTATCTTTCATGGATGCTACCATGGATATATACTTCATCATTTTCAATGGATCGTAGGATTAGCTCCCTCCTAATCCTTTCTTCATGTATGAGTGCATGTTTTTCTTTTGGAAGTATATAATCGGCTCCCTCCATCTAACAGAGTCCATGGTTCTGTCTGCATCCTTATTGTCTTCTGCAAAGCATCATAAGTCTTTCTCCAATTTCCTCTTGATTGCTAACTTCTTTCTGTCTTTGCTTCTTCTAAGTCTCTTCAGAATTGATTATGATTTTGGCTTATCTTGTAATATCTTCCACATGATTTGTTTGATGCATTTCATCCTTTCATGTGTATTACCTGACTTACATAATGATATCAATCCTTATCTTTGTTGTTCTTCCATAGGTATAGTTCTTCTTGGAACATATTATCTTCTAAGATATAGATATACAAGATATGTATAGAGACTATGCAAACAAGATATATACAAGAAGTATTGTTCCCTTGTCTTTAGAAGAAGAACTATGTCTTATCCTTCTTGGTCTTCTTAGTAGGTTCCTTTTCTTCCTCAACTGATGCTTCGTGTGTCCCCTTCCTTTTATTTAGATCGAGACAATGATTCTTGTAGTGGCCATACTTTTGACAGTTGAAGCATTGTATTTATGAAATATCTTTCTCTTGATTTGGCTTCCTTCTTGAACCAAAATTACTTTTGTTCCTGAAATTCTTGAATATTGCTGTGAAGGCTTGATCATCGTA